>JABASP010001262.1:0-31977 GCA_019776565.1 Sminthurinus signatus | reverse complement strand
TCGGATGTGACCCGTCTCACGAGCTACATTTCAACCCAAAAACGTAAGGTAAAAGTCTACATTTACGTAAAATTGTAAGCTTACATAGATTTTTTTATTTCATCGGGTTCCCATCTACTGTGTACTACGAATTACGAATATCTACATTGTACATCATATAAAAAATCCGACGTGTGTGTCATATATCATATACTGCATAAAATGTACACAAAAGATATGAATATTTATTACTGAGCATTTCCTTTCTATCCACATGTATATTAACATGTACTTATATTCATTATTTAGTCCTTAGATGGAAGCGGGATAACTGTGAGCCAACCAGCCACGTAGATATTTATGTAGATATCTAGCCTGTCCTTACATTATTGTACATGTATAATGTATAATATCAATTGAGCTAAAATTGGAACCATTAACCATTCCTGAGAGATTGACTCTCGGTGGTATTACTCAATCCTTGCCTTTGGTTTAGGTTTTTCCTACAAAGTTGCAAACTTGGTGAGTTTACTGTTGCCTTCTCGGCCCTTTTCTCTCGTTTCTCGTCACTCGTCTCTCGTCGTTCGTCGTTCGTAGCTCGTTGCACATGCTTCAAACGTACATATACATAATGTGTATTTACTTAAATTACGAGTGCTCAGTCTGGTAGAGAGAGAAAGAGAGAGAGAGAGAGAAAGTATATGTGTACTAGAGAAAGAGGGCAAGGAAATTCGGAATTCAGAATTCAGATGCATGATGCAAAGCATACATAGTTTTGTTTTGGTAACGTTTCAACGTACCAACGTCAACTTGAAACATGTGAGTATGAGCACCAAATTGTACTGAGCGGAAAAGTAAACACACCATACCAAACCAAACCGAACCAACGTATTTAATACAGAGTACAGACAGAGCGCTAACGTCATTCTGAACAGTATAAATATATAGTGTTGGCACATGTGCATATTTACATAATACATGATATCGAAAATTCAATATGGTCGTCTTTTGGTACACCCTGAAACTCGACAATCAAAATACACGTACATACATGGATATGCACATTATAAAATGAAAACCATGTAATGTGTGTACATATACTGATTCAATCTAGCAATATTGACAGTGTATTTATGATTCATACTATACACTATATACTCACTACAGACTACAGACATTTCATGTTTATATTATTATATACTATTTAATATACTATGTGAAAAATAAGTTGGTTCCTACTTCCAACTCGCCCTACACTCCCTAGATATCTTTTCAACGATACAACTACACGCATCACTGAATTTCCGCTGTACATTTGAGAGGTACAGTATCTATAGTAAAGTAAATAGTAATATATTTACATGTATACATGATCAATTACACATAATGTCTACGTAATATATTTAGCTTTCTCGTCAAACCATCCGTCTAATAACTGCCTTGAACATCGGCACAATGTCAACATATATGTTGTATATTGTATGTGGATACACATACAAACATTTCAAATTTCAGATCATTTTTGGAAACAAAAGAGGACCAGATTGCACCCGAACCACACTCTCATTATGTCACACTGTTTTTAGTCTACATCTTTATCGAAATGTAATCATCAGCCCTCCATGAATGAGTCCATTTCCCTGTACACAACCAAGATTTCAAAACTCTGGTCCACTTCTACTTTTCACATCCTATACCATACATGTGTCCTACAAACATCATCACCACCATCTTTCATTAGGATACTTTCATATATGTGAAAAAGAAAGGAAAAAAGCACACAGAGAAAGGAGAAAGTAAAAGGTATGAATTCCATCTAATGCTTTATTTTGACTCATGTTATCCTCTCACGATTAGCATTATAGAAATTAGACATGTATGTGTAGTTCATAATAAATAATAAATCGTAAACAAAAAATTCGCAGTCTACAGTTTCCATTATTTTTCAAAATTAATCTATTCCTTGTCTTTGAAACATGTAAAACTATTTGACAAACCAGTATGGAGAAATTACAAAATAGCTGTAGATTCAACCTAGATACTACTTCTGTGTGTATCACGTGCCATATTACGTAAACTATGTTCAATTTCCCCTTCAAAATGTTGATATACCTTCCTCTACAGTGCTGGATGGGGATTTCATATGATACGCACACAGGAAGTTGAAGAGAGAGATTTTAAATGTAAAATAACAAAAACTAAAACCCCAAGGCTTTGATTACTCAATCATTACGCATATATTTTGCTCCCTGCTTAATGTTTATTGCATTGTATTTGTAATAGCAGATGTCCGCATTTAGAGGAAATGACGATTTTGATTTCTGACATGTAATTTTCCATACAAAATCCATGTACTGTACATTGTACATGCTTTTCTCCTTTTTATCATTTAAATAGAATTCAAGTCATTGTTGTTGTTTTTTTTAAAAAAAAAAATGTGTGATTGCTGATAAAATATCGATCTTTTGTTATAAACACATGGTTCAATAATAATATTCATTCATTCTCGGTTCTTCTAGGCACGACAATATGTATAATATGTATAACTCAAAACAAACAATCATTTTGATCCAATAAAGGTTTAACATGTATGGTGGGAATAATTTCCTCCAACATTGTTCGTAAATGAAGGCTTTAAACAAATTACCTTACGTCCTTGAAAATCACTCATGGCATTAGCATAACATTAAAGCATAACACTATCACGTGTAAAATACTTTTCAGGTTTTAGCAACAATGTTCCATCATTCATCGTGATTCTAAAATTGTGAAACAAATTCTAGATGGTTCAGGACTCTTTGCAACTGTAAAGAAATACGTTCTGAAATCAGAACGTATTACTTTTTGATTTATTAAACCACAAGAGGAAAGATATTACCACGTTTTTTTTATTTCAGAGTTCAGAGTTATGTAAAAGGAATACTTTCAATAATTCAAGTAATAGCAAAATTATTACTATTATTAGTACATGGGTTTCATTAACAAAGTACAGTAATGCGGATGTAAAGACGCTGATAATTAAGCACCAGAGGTAGGTACATTAGTCTCTATCTCTATAACTACAAAGTAATGATTTGTTTTTCACTGTGCATAATATAATTTCATAGAATGTGCATGTTTTAAAATTGTTAAGGCTTTCTACTGCCAATGCACATTATTCAAAAGCAAAAACCAATGTATATAGATTATAGATGCTCCGTTGTATATCAAATGACATATTAACTTGTCTCGATCCACAATCCAAAGGTTACATTGCTAACGACTTGAATCTACGATAATACTTTACTTTATATAGTTTATGGCTTAGGCTAGAGAAAATACAACATATTTTCAGCCGTGCAAAAAAATATGCTGATAATGATAAATGTAAAATGTACCAGTATAAAATAACCCAAAGATGAAAACAGTTGTGAATACATATAATATGTATTTGTATGATAATATTTAATATTGAATGTGTGTTCTATCGATCCGTATTTAGATATCAATGTAAAAAATGTCACCAAAAAAAACAAGGAAAGAAATATGTATTTTTGTGATTCCTAATGTGCTAGAGCTTTATCTATTAGTACAATCCCCTTTGAAATTAGGATTCAAAATTCAACATAATATTGTATTCAGCATTCAGTATTCAGTACCAAGGTCGGATTTATGTGTGATTGAAATTCAGTTTAAAATTTAAAGTATAAGTTTATAAAATAAAATCCACTCTCATCTGTTTGCCTCTTTTACATTTTACATTTACTTCATCTTCCTGTATCCTTTTCTTATACATTTAAATGTTTATTTTTCTCATTTAGACGTGTATTCATAGTTTGTAGCTTGTAGCACAGAATACGCGTCTGTAGACATACAATGTAAATACAATGTACATCCATCATCCATGCTAAACACCATCTTCAAAGAGGATGATGGGTATGAAGTTGACATGTAACACATAACAACTAACAACGTATTTACGCCTTTACTTTCCCATTCGTTGTGAATTGAGAATGTACGGATAGTCTAGTCTAATTTAGTATAATTTGAAAAGGAATCAAAATCAAGCTTCATAATGATGAACAGAAAATACAAAATACCTTCCTACAATTTATTTCGAATGTACTCTGGTACAATATGTCGATACAAGAGTTTGATTGTATATATTGTATGTTTGATGTTTGTGTAATTTTGCACTTTACATGCTTGGATACCTGAACTATTATTCTCACACCGTGTGCTACAAATCATGCAATATTCATAAGTTACTAAATCTGTATCACTACTTGTATATTCTTTGTACATGTATGTTTTCAAAGGGATTGACAGAAATTTTACATATTTGACATGATAAAGGGAAAAGATTGACAAATGATATTTCACAAACAAGAAAAGGATAATATACAACAAAGTAGATGGAAATATCAAAATATTTATCATGTCATATTATTTAAATTTTCAGTAGAAAATAAAACATGTGAAATAATCAAAGGTATAATGACTGAATTATAATATACCTAGTTGATGTAATATACAGACACGGATAATATTTCATATTTAATTCCTCACTAGTTTCCACCTTTCTCATTTACAATGAAAAATATAATCTTTATGTTTAGATAACAGACTAGTTGTTTAGATTTTAGATGATTTTGTATCCTTGACGTAATAAAATTCATTCCTGTTGAAATACTTACATACCTCCATTTTCTATTTACTCTTGATTATGAAAAATGAAATCATGGGGTACACGTTCCATTCTTATAAATGTACAAGATGAGATAATGTGGTTACTTTTAGAGTTGTACCACTTATGATTCAAATGCTGCTTTCAAAAGTCATATAATATTAAAAAAGAAGACAAATGATCTAGATTATACTAGAAATCCCAATAAATATTACTGATAATGATTAATGATAAAAAGAAGAAGAGCAGGAGTACAAAATACAAAAAACACAAGATTAGAAGGGTTGACAATCAGGACAAAGGCCGAATTTCCACACAGATATGTACATATTATGCATACATATTACATATACGGATTAAATTTTTTTTAGTTTCTTGAATGCTTTTGGAGACTGGCAGTTAAATACATGAGTTGCATAAAAAGAACTTTTATTTATTCACCCACGCGTACAATGCTACTAATCCAGATAGGTTCAAAAAAACGAATATTACATAAGTATTATAACTTTTTGCACACTATTCTATGTACTTTAATAACAAAGTATAAGGTCCAAGACTTTGCAAAGATGCGGAAGTATTGCACTCGGATGTACGATATCAAAAACACAATAATAGCATTAGCTTACTTCATTCTTTTGCGCTATCATACTTTACTCTATTATTTCTGCTTTTTGATATCAACTCGAACAGCAAAAGTATATGGAAGATGGAATAACGGCAAGTTGCATGCTTTCTATATTTGTATGGAACATAGATACACATGATACTTACATATAATATTATGTACAATACGGACTGCAAGATGCATACAAGTATAACCTCAAGAGTCAGCAATATGAAATAGCAAGTAATCAACTACTCAAGTAAGTACAGGTAATCTCTTGATAAATCCTCAGACAAAGTTTACCTACACAAACACACGTATGAATGTTGATGGGAATTGAAGACGATAGACTAATGAGACTACACATAGATGAACGAGCGTACATGTGTTTTAATAAACTGAAAACGTGTGAGACTACAGTGTATAAGTATACACTATATACATTATACATGTTTGAAAGTAACACTAGATATTTATAAGTATTTTTCACCAATGTATCGTACATTAGCCAATGGCTGTATATTAAATGTTGTATCATAATAGTGAATAAAGAACACCTCTCTTTCTCTCTCCATATTCCATATAATATTTCTCTCTCCCTCTCTCTCTCTCTCTCTCTCTCTCTCTCTCTCTTTGCTCTTTAATGTATCTCTGTGGATTTTTTGGACGAGGACGATAAAAGTAGTTGACGCTGACGCATGAAAATGTGATAAGAAAGTAGGGAATGAAATGAAAGTTTATTCCTGTTCCAATCTATTCTCATGGTCTTTACTCTTTACTCTTTGCTGTTCACTGTTCACTCTCTGCCTGTACTTTCGTTCCGTAAACTTTGCAAACAGTTTGCCTTTCTCTCTCTCTCTCTCTCTCTCTAAAAGTATATTCATACATTGTTTGAGTTTGTGTATGCGTGTGCATTTGTGTACACTGTATACCATATATACCCTGTTAGCTTATATGAACGTCACTAAACTTCATTACATATACCCTTCATATGCCTAAGAATTTGCAGATATATTTCATACGATCTATTTACATACTACATACACGTTGCTCAATATAATGCATGCAATAAAAGTATATTCATAAATTTACACACAGAGAAATATTTTTTTGAAAACTCAAATACTCTGAAATATGAAGACTGTGTGTGTGTGTGTAATATAAATATGAAGAATATGTTCCTACACTATAAAAGACAAGAGTACATATGTATAAAATGTTCCTCATAACCGCTTTGATAAAAGAAGAAGAAGAAAAGTTTCTATACTTTAACGAACAACCATTAATACGGATTGGCATTGGAATGTTTCTATGTTGAGTGTTGAGCATTCTGAAAAATAATCTACATATGTTTGCTTTTCTTCCTCACACGTCCAAAGAAAGGAAGACATGAAAAGAAAGGAATCGTGAGAGTATTGATCTACAGCTACAGCTACAGATTTACCACTAGGTGCTAGTCAACCAGCCACAAAGATTCGGTTTGGTTCCCTTGGTTGTTTTCCTGAGAATATGGTACTTACTTATACATGGTACATGGTATATAGACCACGAGATATGAGTAAAAAGACTCAAGTATGCTATATTCTTGTGTACTAACTACAAGAGGTGTAGATGGGAAATCAGAAAAGACTATAATATTTCATAAATATAAAATATAGATGATAATAAAAAAGAAGAAACAAGAAGTACAGTGATAGAGATTGAAAAACAAATTGAAGATGACTTACATGTTGAATCTGAATTTGTTTCTGGGCAGGTAAAGCTGGAAGCGAGGTTCGCCGCATCTTTTCAATTTCACTATTCCTGGCTGAGGACACAATGTGAACAGCACTGTGACAACGGCTCAAACTACTAAAGGCGTGAAACGAAGCTCGTCGTCGTCTATCTTGATCATCAGAAGGATCCTCTCCACGAATACTACTAGTATAACTACTACAACTACTAGCAACACTATTTTTCCGTGGGTTTACCACTAAAAGTGGTCCTTCCGTTTCTTCTCCTCCTTCTTCTTCTTCTTCTTCTTTTCTCCTTTCCTCGTCCTCTTTCTTTTCGTCGTTTTTGTCCTCCGTTGTTCTTGTTGTTGTGGTTTCAATCTTATCACTGGTCTCAACTTGTGCTTTATCAAATTTGTCAGTAGCAGCCGGGTTGGAAGAAATAATAGTACTACTGAGTCCGTCCGTGACTGATAAACTTTGTTTATTAGTAATGGATGAGACTGTGATTGGTTGTTGACTATTTTGAGTACTTTCTTTTTCACTAGACTTCACGTAGTTTGTATCATTTTCACAAGTACTGTTGATATTTTGAATCAAGGGTGATAATGATGACAGGTCTACTAAGGTACAAGTAGATGATGAGGATAATGAAGAGGGAGACTGTGGTGATAATGTAGATGTGAGTCTCGTAGTTGTATCTATTGGTATTTGTATTTCAATTTTTTCATCTGTATTGCTACTATTGTTTCCACTAGTAGTAGAACTTGATGAATGAAATCCGGGGGAGTTATTACTATTACTACCACCACTACCACTATCTTGAGGTAAATTAATTGACGGTATTAATGGACTATAATTTGATTTAATGGATAAATTGCCACTATTTCCACCATTACCACAAGTACTACTACTAGTACTACTACTACTATTATTATTACTATAACCAACACTTCCAAGTCCACTCAGTAAAGCAATTCCATTTCCATTTTCACTTGAACGTCGTCGTAAATTTGCAGGATTTTCACTATAATCAGTAAGAATGCTGTCGGATTGTTGCTTAACTCTACAATTGCATGACGAAGAATTATTTGTACTGTTGAAAATTGATGTGACACTAATAATATAATTATTCAAAGATTTTCCAAGAATTATACCCACCAAACTTGTTAGTTGAATGAGGAGAGAGCCAGGGAAATAAGAAGAGAAAAACTGACATCCCAATTTCCGAATAAACAGTAGAAATAGAAAACTAAGTTTACTGGGTGGTACACAACTTTTAGAATCGGAATAATAATAATGATACTGCTGATGTTGAGAATTATTACTGTTCAATTTTTGTGTACATGTATTATATAATTGGTAAAATTTGAAGAACAAGTTTTGAACAATAGTTGGAAGAAAATAACAAGTAATCACTTGAGAACCCCAAATAAAATAGTTTAATGATAAGTTCAAACATGGGAAATGTGAATTTACGGAGAGAACAATAGTTGTGAAGAACCAATCACTAAATGAGAGTATCCACAAAAGTGTAAAAAGATAATTTTCTACTTGACTTGCAGCCTTTATTGTTATCACTTGAAAATTAGCTTCATTTAGTACTACTAGTCTGGATCCTTCTTGTAGTGTTGCTGTTGTTTGAATATGAGTCTGAGATGACGATGGTTTTACTACAGAACTGATACTTGTATTGATTGTAGACTGGCAGTTTTGTTGTTGTTGTTGTTGCAAGGTATGGTGTCGAATAAGAACAAAATTCCATACTATTGTAATGACGGCGAAGGATGAAATGATGGTAAAGAATAGGGCGACATTCAGAGAGACAGTAACTGTCCCGATCAACCCTAAAACTAGAACTGAGAGTAAAACAAGTTGTGCATGAGCTCCAAGTCTTGATGTTGGTAGTGACTCGTGAAATACTCCTGCTGGAAGCAACGCAGTTGTGCAAGTCGTCGTCGACGCATTCTTTTTCGCGTTTTTCCTCTCTGCTTGACTATCAACTATACTCATGCTATCCTTAATAACACTAGTATCACCGGACAAAAATGTAGTTGAAACAGCTTGTGTTTTTGCTGGCATTGTCATTGTACTCTCAAAATTTGTCACTGTGATCTAATGTTGGTTTTTTTTTCGGAGATCTTATTTTTCCTGCTCTCATTCTGTGACTTTTCTACAATTTTTTTTTTTCAGATTCACATTTAGTAGTACAAAAAAATCAATATTAAGGGGAATGCAGCGGTGCATTTTCTCAGTGTTATTCCAATTATATAAATACACAAAGCTTGTATCATATTATAGAAGAACTACTGGGATCAAGTTTCAAGTCCTTTTTGTAACCTATAAAGTTAGAATTTTAGAATTTTTTTGAAAATTTGAGACAATTTCTAAATAAAACTTCTAAGGACAAATATTTTGTGTTTTCGCTAAATGTATAAACAAAGAAAAACATACACTAAATAACTTGGAACATTCACAGTCAATTATATGTGTGAGATTCCTAAAAATCTATGTATTGATTGATGATTCACATGACTGGTTTATTTTCGTTCTGATTCATCATTCGAAAGCATAATAACAACAAGCTTTATTACAAAAGTTACTGAGCACTTTTACCCGCTCTTTGCTTACGAAAACTAGACACACATGTTGTTATTTTTATTGGATAGTTTTGAGGGTCTTCCATATCTACATAGGTATATCAAGAAGTGTTAATCAAAATAATACATTGGAAACCTACGTAGAAATACTTTTTAACCAACACCTCGTTCGGCTAGCCAAATTGCACACAAACACTTACACACACTTACACAAAATAACTAACTCTCATCTCTGACATCAATATTTCCCTTATTTGGATCTGTTTCTGATTCTTGTTTCAACAAACAAATTTTTCTTGACGCTTTATAATTTGAACTCATGTAGTATTCAATTAATTCACGCATGATCTTCTTCTTCTTTTACTCTCCATATCAAAATGTCTCTTCATTCTTTATGCAAGACAACTGAAATTCTGATTGGTGTCAGGAATCTGGAAAACAAATTTTTAAAAGTAAATTTTAATTATACTAGTATATTTTATTACATTCATGTTTATCCATATTCATCCTCATAACTTGTTAATCAAGTCCAAGTATTATTACTAGTATTAATTATTATTACTTTGCTTCAAGTTCTGCTATGTACAGGTCTACTTATCAGTTATCAGAATTATTTACGACCTGAGTATTCATAGATTTTAAGAATTTGTGACAATCACATGTTTGTGTGTGAAACCAAAAGTATAGCTACCAAAGCTTTGTACATGTTATATTATGTACTTGTTTTACACGTACAAAACTTTCCATGAATTAAAGAAAGAATGTTCAAGTATTCAGTACATCTATGCTTAGTATTAATCTTTATGTTCAAATTATACTTTACATCTATTCTCTACGTACACAGAATGTCTAACATGAGGCTGACTAGTTTTTTATAACAACTCTTTTTTTTTACTCACATTTGCAAACTTGTCAATGTGTGTTGGCATCATTGCAAAAACAGCATAGATGTATTATACTTTGAAGCCTTTGTGGTTTATTAACATAGTACAATATACAACTTTGTATGTAGTATGTATCATGTATAATATAGTGTGTCTTTACTTTGGCTCATACTGGTTAAATACGAGTACACCGTACGTCTTAGTTACTGATGTGTAGAAAACTTCAATGTGTGTATATTGTATATGTGTAAAACCAGGAGAGATGAAAACTTAGACGAAAAGATGACAAGTTCCTATCCATATATTTATATATAATTATACATATATAGAATTACTATGTGAGGGAATGAGCTATTAGTACAAGCTGATGAGATGAGACTGCTGATGGAAACGAAGCACAAGATATACATCGATGACCATGTGGTAAATTGGAAGGTATTGAGATTCCTAATTTCGTCAATTTGTCATCGTTCTGTCTCTCTCATAAAAAAAGTCACCGCCATCATCATTAACTACAGTCAATAAATAGCATTTAGTATATAATATATATTATGTATACATATAAGAAGTATAATGTATAACACATTCATTTTCTGACTACAGTCACAAAAGTAAAGTATTGTAAATTATAATACACGTGATAAATAAAAGATACACATATTTAATTAATAGATGATATATTTATTTAGATTTTAGATAATACATTATGATTTATTATATATATATATGTATATACAAACAAGTTTACAGAACTTGTGAATTTCGAAAAAACTTAATAATATATTTTGAAACAGTGAAAAATTTTTACTGAAAATGGTGATAATATAATTAGCAAGTTTCTAATTACAAAAAACGATATAATATAATATCAATGGATTCGCATCTACATAATATATTTTACTTTTAAAGAATTTGTGACATTGATTCTTTTTATGTTCTTTGTCTAAAATTTACGATGATATAACATATAATATGGATACAATTGTAGTGTAACGAATAGCAACTTTTAGAACCATTTTAAATGCTTTTAATATCCAAACACCTTTCTGTAGTGGCCTTTTTTGTATAATATACTTCTGCATGAATAAATAATGACTTGATACTTGATACTTTACGAAATTGAAAAAAAAAACTATGTAAATGTAATCATTGAACTAAAAAATAACTAGTTGGAAACATAAAACGACTGTATAGATTGTAGATAAACATAATAATATATCTTCCATCTGTTTTATATTTGAAAAATAAATGTTCATCTTTATTATAAGGTTATAAAAGGTTATCAATATTATTTGCAAAACCACAAGCAAATACTAATTATTACGCAAATACATAAACTTTACTAAACTAAACATCAACTTACTTTTTATTTTAACGACCAATTTTTTGTCAACTCGCTCTTGTAAAAAATAAATGAAATTCTCGACGCATCTCTGCTTCTTTATTTTTTTATTACCAATTAACATATTTAACATATTTAGGTGTATCTTGAACATATTTGAGAGTTGTTTACTCATCATTATGCATACATACAAATCGGTCAAACTATTTATGTCATAGATAATGTATATGGCTAGTGAATTTCAATAAGCAGACAGCTGAATGGTTGCGTTAGAAATATGCATGGATATATGCACTTTTTTTGCATATTTCCAACGCAACCATTCAAAAGTCTGCTTCTTGAAATTCGTCAGCCATATATGTATTTTTCGTACAAGAATCCATTTTCTTAGTAAATGTCGTAGAAAGTCTTGACCTCTCAAAATGTTTTAGTCATAGAAAGGATAAAAGTTGTCGATATAATATATATAATATACAATGCATGCATATATGTATGTTTGTGCATTTGTACATGTAGGTCAAGTTGTCCGAATCAACCTGACTAAACCAACAAAATGTTTTCGTATTTGTTACGAAATTTTGTTCCTCATAATATACACACACATGCATGTACATAGGTAGAAGTGTCTCTCTACAACCTATTGGCTTTTGACCTTTAAATTTAATTAAATTCGGATGTACCGTGTGCACATCCGATATATATAATATAGGATTGAAAAGATAAAAAAGGTTAACACTTTTGTTAACTGAAAATTAGCAGTTATATCAAAATTGAATATTTTCCAAATTTTCGAACGTTAAAACATTTTGACCTCGTTTATATAGCTACTCCAAACAAATCACTAAAATAACTCAAATAAAATATCATAATATTCATAATCATGATATTAGCATAAGTACTTGTATAATATAGTATCATTTTTATGATTTACAAACTAATTACTGAATTGTGATTTAAACAGATATACTTACCGACTTTATAAACTTCAGTTGACATAAAATGTGCTGTATTTTTATTATCATAATAATATATATTTAATACACACATCATACATTACTTGAGAGCACATTGTTGCATTCTAATTCTTTAAAAAGCAAACACATCACAAAATGTTTCGTTTCTTGTGATCCATTTTTTATGAATGCCACTTTTGTTTTTATATTTATAAACCACATTTTATTTTTTGTTCTTCAAGCTTTCAGTATTAATGTAAAAAAAAAACAATAATCAACAAGTTGAATTTATGAACTTATCCATGATATAACTCTCACTTTTATTTTACAACAATGTATAACAAATAACACAATTTATATTTTAGTATTCTGAAGACGAGACGTCAGTTGACTTTGACACTTTGACAAATGAAACTGTATTATAGATATGTATAAAAAGTGTTTCATTTGTCATGGACGACACCACGTGTTTACTGTTCACTTTTAATCAAAAGGTTACCAGAATTATATTTAAATTTTCACAAAAAAAGGAAGCTATATAATTTTATGAACTATATTATCCACTTCAAACATGATTTTTACTATCAAAATTCATGTTTTTTTTCCTTCGCGCATTTCCATGCAAGCAGTAAAAAAAAATCACTGTTTAAGATTTAAAAGATGTTTTCACAATTCACTGATGTTTTCTTCCTTCCCATTCTAAGGTTTTTTGTTGAACTTATTTTAAAAAGATGTAAAAATATATAGTATTTCAAAACACGAATGTGGTTATATTATATTATGAACTGCTAAAAGTATCGCATGGTTTATCTCATGCTCTCGCGTATACTGTGTGTGCAGTAGTAAACGTTTTTATTCACACAGTTTTTGTCTAAGAATTATCAAAAAGCACCTAAGTAATATTATTATATTATACTATGTGTATCTCATATCTCATCAACATTGATGTAGAATGTAGATTGTATGGAGATTCAATTTCATATGAGTCCTTTTTGCGTATCGTACAAGCCCTACACAGAGAATATATTATATTATATATAAGAGTAATTCTGTGGTCCTACAACAATAGTGATACTATTGCTAATAATACTAAGCTACAAGCATATTATACATGTTACTCAATCATTCTTGTTGTCTATCTTATTTATTTTGCATAGAGGTTATGCTTTTCTCGACCATATCTCAAGGCCTACTAGTTTAAAGTTTAAAGAATTTGACGTCTCGATCCTAAAACTTCTTATAATATATTATAATATTATATCATTAATGTATTTATATAAACTATGTTATAATGATATAAGTTTGATGTTTAATATATATATCTCAATATATACCTTGTCCTAGCCAAACTCTCCTTGCATCTTTGTAATCGACAAGATACCAACACTCATGTACGTATGTATATAGGCATTCAGTCGAAATTGTGTGCATACTCATGTGTATATATATGTGCAAAAACAAAAAACTTAAAAGTCATAACATTTAAAATTTACACACACACTCTGGCACATCACAGCTGAATACCATAGATTCCACGTATACGTATGTTGGGTATATATTATTATGTACACACATGTGTATAATAGTATTTTGTAGATATAGACAGAAGTAAGTGTGTGTAGTGGGTAACAAGTACAAAAGCGTTTGTTGATGTAGTCTATCTTTTTTTCAAGACACATATGTAACGTCAATCTTTAGATTTTAAATGATAATCACAAAATTACGAAGACTAAAAAGAGTGTGTATAATATGATTACAATAATAAGTAATTGTTGTGGTTATTATTATTATATGTATTATGTATATAGCAACTTCAAATAGTGCTATCCATGTGTAAAATGTAACACTATTATATAGATACTTTTTTGTGTGTATTATACTTTATGACCAAACCAAAGTAAAAACTATATTAGATATAATTTATATGGAGCCGTCTGTCTTCTGTATGAAATATATACATGTGTATTTTAATATACGAATAAAGTCGCTTCAAACTTACAACTGACAATATATTTTATAACCTTTTATTTCTCGTCTTACTTATATTATTCTGATGGGATGGAAAACGACGATATAAACTTAGAGCATATTATTCTGTGTATATATACATATTATATGTTTTATGTTCACACACAAAATATTGTATCATATATATATATGCATATAATGACAATGATATAATAATTGTATGGTTATGATAACAATATGTGTTTATTTTAATATATTGAAATGCCAGCATAGACAAGAATTGCTGGTCTTGTTGTGGGGTTTTTTAATACTTTTCAAAGGTTTCTCAAGTGTACATAATATGTATACATATATATATAGTAGCATTTTCGTGCTTTACTTTTGTTTTGATAAGAAAAACATTAAAACGGCTTACAAGCAATTTACACAATGTGCAGCTACTTAAAACAAAAGCAGTAGTAGAGTAGTCTAGCTTTTGTGTTTTGGTGGTGGGTGGTGTGTGTAGTGCATTTTATAGATGTTATATCAAAATTTGAACAGATAATACCATATTTATTTATTTATGCATGTCATTTTTGATAAGCCCTAATAAGAAGGAATATAAATTGTATTTAGTTTCAACAATCTAACAGAAATGATACTTTCTACTATATATAAGACAACTTTACTTTTTTACTTCCATATTTGTGTGCAATGTTTTTTTTATAGACAAATATAACTTGCCTATAATATTGTACACATATTTATGTAGTATATATTATGTGATGTTCTCTATTATACTAGGGCATTTTAAAAGATTCAAGATGACAAAATTTACTAAAAGTGTTAATCTCCAATACTAAAAATATGAACGAGACTTATGTAATAAACTCACTACTATATAATAAATTGAAATTTTTTCAATAAAATATATATATATTATGCATTCTATCGTTACAATTTTTTGCATACAAATATTTTTCCACAAACACATTATCACTGTATACATGTATTCACAGTATGCAATATCGTGTGGTAGTCACTTTTTGTGATATTTGAGGTTACTTTTACTATATATGTTGTATATATATTATGTGTTTTTTGTATATGTTATATGTATTATGTATTATATGTATCACATTGAACTCTTGCTGAAGTTATAACCTCTTTTGATAAAAAAGTGTGACATATTTATTGCTATTTATTATTACCACACATTATATAATTCATATGATGTAATATACGTACTGTTTTTCTTTTTTCTTCCCTATATATTTACAAGCAAAAGAAATAACCATTGTATGATTACACTGGTAAATATTAAATAAACTATTTATATATACATCACTCGTACGTACCTCGTAACTCGTAAATGTATATATATACGATTATATATAAAATAGAATCAATTGTTTTCCTATTTCCGATATGTAATTATTTTTAAAGACTAATTATATCCATTACACTTTATATTATATATAAGTCAAACACACAAATAAATATTTATATTTTTTAAAGTTTCTGTGTCTCACTTGGTACACATGAAATAATTGTATGAAATATATGAAATAAAAAAATGTGTCGTACTGTAGAAAGCTCTCTGGCTTGGAAATAGATAAGTACATAAAGTTCTATAAACCTTTGTACTCGTTTCTTGATCACAAAACCATAATATGTAATATATGTACACACGGAGGAGAAGCTCTCTTTACTAAAAATAGGTATTAGCAGAAAATATAATATATTATACTTGGTTCTCTTTTACCTCTCTACTTTTCTATATAATATACAGAAGTAAAAGAGGAAGCTCATTGGGCATAGCCCAATAGTTAAAAAACCCATTGATATAATATTCTATTAATACAATATTTTTTAAAATATATTATATACACGCATATGTACATGATTTGTTGTTGGTTCCGGCACCCGACTTTATTGTTTATTACAGAAGAGCAGTATACTATAAAAAGTATTACACATATAACGCTGTATTAGTGCTGCCTGTACATATAAAATACATCTATAAGAATGTCACTATTATTATATATATATACGTCCATGTAAAGTACAATATGTGCCAAAAATATATGTATTCATATTATAATATATTCTTTTAAACTAGAAGTTTAATATGTGTTATCATTTACATGTTCTAGAATTCAGCACTAAAAACGTTAAAAGTTTCAAGTTGTAATAAGAACATCTTGTGACGGGGCGTAATTTTTTTGATACTGAACTGCTCAGACTGTATAAATACTACGTAAAGTGACATTTTTGTTATATATATTATACAAGTAAAACTATATGAATTATTTCATCTTATAATACGTTATTAATAATAACTTTTTAGATTATTCCATACAAAAATGTATATATGGTAGAGAACTTTTGTATGCATACATTCAAGATTGCAGACTATTTCCCAATATGTTGGAATTGGTCAAGTTAAGTGATTTTACCTTAAGTATACGAATATTTATAAATGTATTTCTCCTCTGTGTAAAATTTGTAGTCCTTTTTGTAGTACATTGTCAAAATGATCATTTTTGCTTTGCAATTTGCAAAACGTATTGTCCTTACCTCTATACTATATATTATACATATGTATACAGGTCTCATGTATACACACAACAAAAAAACTATTGTGTTATTTAGGGGTTTAGGATATTATCAATTTACTTGGTCTAACACACTATTAAAAATTGTACTGATTTTAGCTTTTGCTTTCTCCTATTGAGTAAAGCATAATATATTGTATAATATGTCTCATGTTTTTCCTTTTAGTGTTGAGAATTGAATATCTCATCCTTTTTTCATGTATTTATGGAGACTTTCCCTTCGTAACGTTGTAATTTTTAATGGTCACTGTAGAAGCAAACGAGTGATTTTTATAAGATGAAATGGAACACGATGTATTTTAAACCCTATTTCCAAATGTATTTTACAAAGACAGCAGACAGCATGTATGTATATAGGCTATAAGCTTGTGTATATACCCAAAATTAAAAAATATTTTTGTGCACATATTTTTGCGTATTGGAGTATTCTAATCCCCCCGTCTTGTTGTCCTTGTCTCTTGTTCCAAATTTACCGTTTGAATTTTTTTTGATCAACAAGAAACAAGAAATGCAAAAATTGTAAATTTCATAAACTTTGGCTAGTTTTTTTGATTCTTGGGTGATAATGACAAGTTCAGATAAACGTAAATTTCATTATGCTGTAGTCGGAGGAGGAATTGCTGGTGTTTCGTGTATAGAACAGGTAAAAGTATAATAATATAAATTATTTGAAATTTTGAGTAATTTTATAAACATGAAAAAGTCGAGATATTTAATTCTACGTTTTTAACTTGAAATAATATTATTATATTATACTCTGTATAAATTTTATACTATAAAAATATGTTGATATTACGTGTTAATAGATCAATTTCCTGTGTAATAGTTATTATAAAAAATACTAATAAAAATTGTATTGCTGGTATATAAATTTGTCTTAGATATTAGAATTAGAACCAGAAGCAGAAATTCTCCTTGTGAGTGCCTCTCCCGTTGTTAAAGAAGTGTCAAATGTTACTCGATTAAGTAAAACCCTACAGGATTTCATAGTCGTAGAAAAATCTCTAAAATCATTTCGAGATGTACATCAGAGTGTCATTGTTGTTCAAGATGTGGTCATAAATATTCAGCCAGACGAAAAGGTATATATGCGTATATACGTAATTTAGTCATCAAGTATATATATTATGTATACATGTGTATTTTATAAAATTTGGTCGGCAAGCTAGTAAATTAAGTAGTTTATGTACATGTGTAAATTAATCTCATGTTATTCATTGTATTAAACATTTTTTTGTGTCTTTTTAGAGGCTAGCCACAAAGTATAATGGAGATTATTACTATCAAAAGTTATGTATATGTAGTGGTGCTGCCCCTAAAATTGTATTTCCTGGTCTTAAAGAAGTCGTTACGATTCGGGATACAGAATCTGTACAAGAACTTACGAGTCGTTTATCCCGTGCAAGACGTGTTTTACTATTAGGTAATGGAGGGATTGCAACAGAGTTAGTGTAAGTAGTCATTAGTAATAATGATTTTTTTTTAAATTCTTGTTGTTATACCCTATTCATCATTCAAAATGAATGTTCAGTTTAGATTTTTTTTAAAATAAAAGACAGTTTTTAAAAAAATTGTAAATATTATATAATTATTCCTTATTCTTTTCTTTTACCTTGATAGATATGAACTTGAAGGACTTGATATTATTTGGTCGATTAAAGATTCTTCAATTTCTGCACATTATTTGGATAGTGGTGCAGCTGAATTCTTTATTCAAGCAAAACTTGAAAAAAGGAGTAGTACTAGTAACAGTAATGAGGAAGTACTAACAGCAATTAGTACTACACAAGAAGCAAAACCTCTAAAACGTATGAAATATGGTTTATCATCAATTGAAACTAATACAGGTAAACATGTAGTTTTTGAGACAAAAGAAAAGACAATGTGTATAAGCATTTATTTATTTATTTTCCCTTATTATTGTACTTATACATTGAAAACTGGGATATAATAAGAAAGTTACATAAAATGCATATATTATATATATATATATATATATATATATATATATATATTGATTTTTGCTTCAAGATAGAAGGTTTAAGAAAAGATGAACAACTGGGTAGTGCACTTGGTCCAGATTGGCATGAAGGGTTTGCATTACAAGGTTTAAAAGATGAAAAAAACGTCACAATTGTATATGAAACAGAGTGTGCTAGAGTATTAACTAGAGAAGAATATTTAGAATTTTTATCATCGAATCCACATAAAAGTAAGAATAAGTATTATCTATATATATATGTAATATCATATATCATAAATCATATTGTATTTAATATTATTTTAGTATAATTTTTCAACAATATAAAATATAGCATAATATAATTGAATATACACATGGAAATTTTAGAAAATGACCGTTTATAGTAATAACAAAAGTTTAAAAATACATTGGCAAAATCATTTGATTTTAGAAGCACAAGGAGATAAAAATGAGCTAGAAGAAGAAGAATGGCCAGCCTACGGAGAATTGACAAATGGTAAAATTTATGGTTGTGATGTGATCATTTCGGCTACTGGTGTTCGACCGAAATGTGATTGGGTTATCCCGTCGATTCCTTCCGATCCAGAAAAAGGTATTTTTGTCAATTGTCGAATGGAAACTGAAATCAAAGATGTATTTGCAGCTGGAGATGTTTGTTATCCAAATTGGAAATGGTCACCTTACTGGTTTCATGTGAGTTTGTTCATATTAATATTATATTTTATATTATAAATATATTGTAGGTTTAGATTTTAACTGAAGTTTAAACCCCCTAAACTAGTACTTTTTTCCAAACTAGGACCATTTCAGGGGTTAATATTTTGCATATTTTGGCCTTTTTCAACTTTCTTTTTTTTTTTTACATGAACGACATTATTATTTATCATTATAGATGAAATTATGGACTCAAGCAAGACAAATGGGACTTGTAGCTGGGAAATATATGGCATCCACTGATGATGATGATGATGATACAACTGAACCAGAATTTATTTTTGAACTTTTTTCACATGTCACCAAATTTTTTGGATTCAAAGTTGTCTTATTAGGACTTTATAACGCACAAGGATTAGAAAAAGGAAGTTTTGAATATCTTATAAGGTGTAAGAAAAATGTTGAATATATTAAGGTATGGAAAACGTGTTACTGATAACTAATAATATTATCATAATATATTATACTACCTATGTTGACGTATATAACGTTGTGTATGCTTATTCAATATAAGGATTATTTATGATCTATTGTGCATTTCTAAGTGTGTTGTTTTGTATTATTATTGTATATAGGTGGTATTACAAAATTCAAGAATGAAAGGTGCCATTCTAATTGGTGAAACTAGTTTGGAAGAAACATTTGAAAACTTAATTTTAAACCAATTAGATTTAAGTCCTTACGGAGAAGATCTTTTAAATCCTGATATCGATATAGAGGATTACTTTGATTGACAAAAAAAAACCTATGCCCATTTTTTTTTGCTGTTTATATATATCTAAAATACATTTGTACAAAATGAAGTACATAATTTATTTTCAAACTCATTCTGAATCGAGTTTAATAATAAATAAAACATAACATAAAAAAGAGCCTCAACCGTAAATATTTTTATGCAATATGTAATAGATGTTCAATGTATGTAATATATGATATTATATTCAATTTTAAACCAATCAGGAGTTACATAAAAATGAACTGAAAATTAGGTGCAATATTATTATTTTCTTGTTATTACTTTTTGTATGTAAAGAATTCTTTTATACAATTCAAATAAAATTTGATGGATAAAATTTGAGAAAAACACATTTACATATATGAGAATCATATTTTCCAGAAAATGTTCATTTTGAATATTTATTTGCCCAAGTTCAGATTAAGATATGGGAGATACATATATATATACTGTTACTCCCAGTATTATATATATATAATATAGATATCTTTTACATATACACACAAATATGTAATTATATTATTATTCTTGTTCATGTGATGGTTTCTATTTCAATTTAATTTCAGTATAATATATATAATATATTATACGTATAATATTATATATATGTACCTTTTTTTTGTACATACATCCACTTGACATCATCCAACAAGAATTTTCATAGTAATAATAATGATAATTATTACTATTCCTGTTTTTTACCATAATATATTATATTATAAATTATAAAGTACTTGTGTCATACTTTAGTTTTTGTTTTTACATTATAATTGCTGATTCTTTCTTATTTTATTCAAAGTTGAAAGTAGATATTTCATACTTTCTTTTGCACATACATGTATATAGGTAGAATAATAATTAATAAAACTGATTCCGTTAGCATCAAAACTACTCGACCACAATAACACCAACAACAACAACAGAGATGGAAAAAAAAATCCCTATTTGTAAAAAAAGATTTACAGAATAATATAGATATACATATTATATTGTATACGAGATTTGTTTTATAAATTGGAGTATACTTCCCATTCAAAATAGTTCAAGCTATATAACATAGATCGTTTTTTCCTATATATACACGTAATATATATATATATATAATATATATATACATTACGTGTGTTTACTATGATTACATTTGATTTGTTTTTGTGAAAATTTTGAACGTGAAAATGTACTGATATTAGAGACTGTTAATATTGAAGGAATACTTTATATATATTAATAATTAGCGTTCTTTCTTTCTTTCATATTTTTTTTTCTCTTTCATTCATTGCTTGGATAACAATAAGCATTTGGCCAGGAATGACCTGTACTATCTGCTTGTTGATCAAATTTTCCACTCCATATGTCACTTGTGAATGGATTAAACCCCAGACCAGCCTATAAAAACATAAATTATATTATATTTATTTATAGAGTACTTTAATAAACATAACAACTCCTTTCTTTCTTTTTTGATTTTCTATTATTTTATATTAGACTTTAATGTATATACATACCATATATATACATATATATATATATATACTCGATAAAATTGTCAAATTTTAGAATCAAAATTTACAAGTTATTATTTACCTCAACTTCCCTCTGACTCTGTACCACATCTGTCACACGACTCCGCAAATTTAATTCAGATATTCCATTGTTTTCACCAGTGGCAGTTAAATCCGATCCTTCAGTACTACTTGTTTCAGGAAATCCTGAAGTAGGCCATTTCGAAGCTGTAGATGAACTATCCCAAATTTCTTGTGTGTTTGTAGGGATATTAGTCGATTCAGTTGATGCTGATGGAACCCAATTACTAAAAAGTTCACTTCCTCCTCCTACAGCTGAAGTAACTGGTGGCCAAGACAAATCCGATGTTGAATCTTTATCTACTGCAGTAGAATGTTGTTGATTTTCAATATTGAAATATGTTGGAGGATTCCAATTTCCTATAATTATCAAATTATAATAATTATTACTACATTAATAAACATTAACACACAATATATATATATACATTTCATACAAAAATAATTCTACACTTACCGGCTGAATAACGTGATCGTGAGGTAGGATCTGATTGCATCCGTTGTAAAAATCCATGCTGAGGTTGTGACGACGATGAAGATGATGATGATGGTGGTGGTTGTGAAAAATGATTTCCACTCATTCTATTTTGTAATTGTTGATTTTCAAAAGAATTCATTTGCCACAAGTTATTTAAATTTAAAAGTTCATTACCAGATGAAAATAAATAAGATGATGGTGAGTCTGAATTATTGTTGGTTGTTGTTATTGATCCTTTAGGAGAAAGTCTTGAAACAAATGAAGATGATAATGCTGATGATGATGGAGTTGTTGTTGTCGTCGTTATTGAAGATGGATGTTGATGAATTTTATTTGAATGACTATTTGACTGTAGAGGAGTGGATGAAAAATTACTAGCATTAGAATGAGGAAAATAAGCAGAAGTAACATTATTAAAGGCGCTTGATGATGAAGGTGAAGAAGAGGAAGAGGAAGAAGGGTCTTGTCTTAAAGTTGTAGGCGAGCGTAGATTATAAGATGATGATGATGATGAAGCCGAGCAAGAAAATCCACCATTATCCAAAGAATTTTTCCGTTGATTCCAAAAGTCACATCCATTATGTGGTAAAATATCTGATCCTCCCCAACCACCTATTTGATTTGAAGATGTTCGTACTGGAGGAGTATGTCTTGATGATGATGATGGTTGAGTATTTGTTGTTGTTGCCATTGTCATAGTTAGAGCCGTTGTAATTAATGAATTTATATGATTTGAAGTTGTAGATTGTTGCATTCTATGCTGGCCAATGACACCCGGTTTCCTGAGTTGATTTCTTGTCAATAATGAAGAGTTATTACCACCACCAATGTTATTATAATGTTGTTGTTGTGTTCCTTGAAGTAAATTTGAATGCCCAACAGATACAAAATCATTTGGTGACTGTCGATCACCATTTCTTTGTTTTGTTGTTGGTCGGTGCATAACAAAAGCTTGTGTTTGCATTGCCAATTCACTCAAACCATCCCCACTTGGAGCACGAGGTGTATCCCATAAAGACATATTTTTTGGTGAAACACTTCCTCTTCCTCCAGTAGTTAAATTATTATGATCTTTTTTCTTGTTGGATTTTTTCTTTGCAAATTCTTCAAATTCTTTCAATTCCGAAGCAGATAAATTTCCAAATCCATTTTCCTTCATTGATCCTTTTCTATTTCCATCTTTACCTCCTTTATTATTGTTAGTATTATTATTATTATGTTTTGATGATGTGAATGAAGAGGATGATGTATGTTGGAAAAACTCATTACTACTTCCACTACTTGCACTTTTCCCACTCAATGTTCTTTCCTTTTCTCTCATTTCCTCATCACAACGAGCCATCATTACAGTCATCATAACATCATCTGGATTAGAGGTTTCCGTTGTAGTTGAAGATGTTTCTTCTTCTGCCAATTTATTTATGCAACCATTGTGGATTTTTTCCAATTGGTTTAAATTTGTAAAATTTATTAGAGATCCAGAATTACTAGTATTATTATTATTATTTCCTTTTGTACCAGATTCTTTTTTAGATGATGATGACTGATTTCCATAATTATTCTTTTTCTTTTTAATATTATCTGAATTTTTCCGTGATGTGGTGCCATTACTATTATTATAACTGAATGATTCATCCGTACTTCTTGTTTCCATATTATTATTATTATTATTATTATGCTGTTGATGATTGCTATTGTTTCTACTACTAGTTGAATTTCCTTTTGCACTTTTTGATAATGAAGTATCCAAGCCTTGTGTTGAATTGAGATTCATACTGTCCATTGTATTATTATTATTATTCCCTTTCTTTCTTTTTCGTAGATTTGAATTTGTGCTATTTCCATTATTATGTGTAGATATATTTATATTTTCTTTATGTTCAGATTGTAATTGTTGTTGTTGCTGGTGTTTTTGTGACGAAGAAGAATGAACTTTAGTATTCCCAGTAGTAGGACTTTGACTTTGGTGTCTTTTGAAACGGTTATCAACTTTATCATAAATAGATTTTAAATCTAATTTTGTAGTTACTTCTCGTGAGTCATTTTTCGTACCATCTATTTAAATACACAAATCATATATTTATTTTATAAATAATAAATAAATAATCATTAAAATTATTTTATAATAAAAATTTCAATAATAGTCTTAAAAAAAAATATCATTTAAATTGAAAACAAATGTTGCTGATACTAATAATTTATTATAATATTTAATATTATTGATTATTAATATCCTTATGTTAATTTAAAGTACCTGCTGGTATTACTCTAACAGTTGCAACAACAGCAGAAGAAACTACTGAACCTGCTTCAAAATAAGCCATAAGTGATGCAGCAATAATTCCTACGAGAATTCCAACTATTAACAAATACTTTAGTATGGGTTCCCAAGCCGGACGACTGATTATGCTTGCACAAAGACTTAACATTCCACTAGGTACCATTGCTACCAGAGAGTAATTGAATTGCTGTGGTTTATATAAAATATATGTAACAAACACAAAAACAAATTAATGCAATATTATACATTATATCTTATATCATTTTTATATTTTTAAAAAGATTAAAAAAATAAAAATACAAAATAAAAATTAATAGTAAATAGTAATAACTATTATTATTATTAAATAATGAGTAAACTTACACCACCAACAGAATCAGTAAGTCGTAATGATCGCACAATACGTGCCATTGTAAAATCTGGAGTAAATGCAATATCAATGGAATGAGTCTGATTTGGCAACAGAGTAAATGGGTGACAATTGAGTATTCGAAAACCCGATCCTTCACATGTATCTGGACTAGAAAAGGACGTCAAAGCAGATGCCCACAAAGATCCAAATGAACCTTGAGGTGGATAAACTTCTAACATGTTAATTTCTAATGGGATTTCTCCAATGTTCCGTGCAATAAAAGATCTTCGTACTGTAAGTTGTGGTGGCACATATTTATTTTCATCTATGTATTCAAAAACAAAAACAAAACAATTCAAATAATGAAAGTAGATTCTTTTTTGTTATACTATTTTCTTATTTTTCACATTTATAATTTCTCTTTTTTCTTTTTTTTATTTGTATCAAATTAATTTTTTTTTTAAAAAAAAATTTGTTATGATTAAGAATATTTTTGTTTAAATACTAACTTTGACAGCCCTGTAATAGTTTTTCTGTTATTTGAAAAAGCAAAGAAGATCCAGGAATTCCATTCCCTACAGTCAATTGTCCTGTTCCAGCTCTTCCTTTCATCCATATAGTCTCGATGCCAGTCAAGTTGTTTCTAAAAGAAAAAAAACATGTATCAACAAACGATTTTATTGATAAGATTTTTTTTTTTCTACTCCAAATACGTAATAATTTTTGGAAATCTCAAAAAAAATAAAAATATTTTTGTACCTTAACAGAATCACAGTACTAGCCATATCCTTTGAGATCGGTTGAAATTTGGCTCTCAATACGAATTTGGCCCCAGGAGGAAGGAAGAAGGTGACTCCCGGTGTATCTTCAATACCCAGAATATCCTGAACAAGCTTTTTCTGAACTTGGGAAAATATCACACTTCCATTTACACTCGAATGACTAGATGATGATACTCCATCCAAAGAGAACACTATAAATGTTAGAAATATTAGAAAAATATAACATAAACTTGCTAGTTAGGCGTCAAAAAATTTTTAGAAAATAACTATAAAACAAAAAATAATTCTAACCAATATTTCCCTCTGTTAGATTTCCTTCAATAGTTTTACTGCTCACAAATTGTGACCACATCGGTCCATATTCTCTTGCCAGTACAGCTTGAACTACTAATGGTGAATTTGAGGGATTTGAGACAGGAATATCCATAACAGTTTCGTTTGAAAGTGCAGTCAGAGGAAACATGACAACTTTTGGTGATGCTTGCGTTAATCTAGGCCAAGTATAACTCACTTGTGTTTTGATTTTGTACCCATTCAGTTCATTCGTTTCAACCCAAAGAGACATATTCGTCACTAAATCAACATAAAATACAAGTAATATATTATATTGTGTCCATTTTTATTTCCGTAAATTCAAACAATTATGTAGTATATAAATGATTATTACGATTAATTACTTATTTTTTGAAAAAAAATATAGTTTCTCAAAAATGGACGTATTATATTTTACTAACCTGTAACTTTTTTCACTTGATCAAATCTTTTCTGTAGCGCAAGGTGTATTTCTCGGTCAATATCCCCAACTTCATAGTTTAAACTAACCCCTCTCACCCATTCTTTACCCACTAAAGTAAAAAAAACCGCATCAATAACATGTAACAAACAATTGAAGGACCATAATATTTTTTAAGTTCAACATTTGAATAGTATTTGTTTCTTATATTAAATTTTACACATACATACATATATATATTTTTTAAATTTACAGTTGTTTACAAGTCATGCCCATAATAATAAATAACTTACTCAGAGAATTTGTAGAGAATCCCGAATAACAGTCAGAACCACAAAATTTTCTTGGGTCAAAATGAACTAAATACATAAAATATAGGGGGAAATATAATAGTTTTAATGAAATGTCGAAAATCAAATAAAAATTCTACATATATGTCAATGAAACCATGAACCTAACCTTTTCCCACATAACTCTTCCGATGAGGAAGAATTTCTGGATTTTCTTGAACGGATAATGGTGTAAACCACATAGAAGATGGGGGACTCGCACGAAGTCCACGTAGACTAAGAGTGTGATTGAATGTAGAGGCTAAGTGCAACTACAAAATCAAAGAAATGTATCCATATTAGTTTTATACTATATTATAACGCGTATGCATACATTATACATCATACTTTAAATGTGCTGAAACGGTGTCTTATCCGAATTGATAAAATATTTGATTTCATAATACTCTTCAAATCCTTTAAAAAGTATAACAAAGTACTATACTATAAAAAAAAATTTCTTTTTATGTCTTTCATTTGTCATACCTGAGCCAATGAGATCTTTCCCTATATATATATATATAAAAAAGTAAAAGTAAAATCTCATTAGAGAATGAATTTATTATAGTCACTAAAATTAAATATATGTATACATAATAAATTTAATAATATGCAATACATTATGATAACAAATTTTAATTTAATAATCTTACAGGAAATGTTTTATCAAAGAAAACCACATCCGACTGAATGTTTCCCTTTGAAACCGAAAAGCGAAATGGCACACGAATAGTTTGATTGTGATCTGTTGTGACGTAGGATTCACCATAAAAGGTACCCTCAGATGAAGGTCGTCTAATATCCATTGAAAACACAGCCATATGACCAGGTTGAAGGAACAGCTAAAAACACATAATATTTAAAAATGACTCATAAATTTCAAGTTTAATCTAATAATTACAATACATTTAAAATTCAAGCAATGTATACAATAGATAAGTTTAATAAATCTTTGTTAAATACCATGCATAACATTATTTTTTTTTTGTACAGTATACAGACACATGATTAGAATATTTTTTAGTATGAGATTTACAAAGATGCTTACCGATTTCTTTAAGTTGTCAAAATCATTTATCTTGGCTAAATCCTCTTTTACACCCCTTTGCATTCCAACAAGTTCAACTTGAGTCCATGTGGAATTTGCTCCCCAAGATTTTAATCGAATTTCAACGGGGTTTGTATTATCCACTGCAAAATATTCTGTATGCGTAGACATGAGTTCCAAACGTCCAAAATCGACACCATGTTCTTCTATTGTATGCTAAAATATATATATATATACCACAAAACATTATGTAAAAACAAAAAACCTTGAGTGAGCTTACATTTACACTACATTTATACCTATAAATAATATATATTATGTATATACAAAAAATCTATACATAAAAACAACACTAGTTTTAGTTTTTACCAAGTGTAATTTTCCATCATAACATGTAATTGGCAGTCGAAGGTCCGTAATGTTACTTTTGAGCGTCAATAGAACTTCAATTTTAGGATCACACAATTCCGCTTTCTTTCCATTCTGAATTTTCATAGTAAAAATTGCTTTTTGTGTTCCAGCTGGTATTATTTGTGTCTGATTAAAGTTCTCAACCAAGACTATTTCAGGGTGATTAACGCTTATTTGGTAAATAGCCACAGCCGATGAAAAGTTGTTTCTAACACTGAAATTGCGTGGTGATATATCAGTAGATTTTACAAAAAATCCTAGGGATGAGGAGTTGTATTGCAGTTCTCCCTTAAATTCCAAAGATAATTATTATATATTATATATAATAACAACATGAATACTATTCAGTGTAATAAATATTGTCTACCAAAGGAAAAAATATATAAACATACCTTAATTAAAGTTGTTCTGAATGCGACATCAATAGACTGTCCACATTCACTACGAATTTCAATCAGTCCTTGCGTGTGTCTTGTATGAGCCAATGATGCTGTAAGCAACAAATTTATATAATCCATATTTTATGTCAAGAATTATGTACTAGCATAGTATTTTATATATTATGTATCATCATTCTTATAAGTTGAAATCTCTCATTCTAGTTTATTCATAATTCATAATATGTACATTTTTATTTTAAACATAATAGATTATTGATAAAATGCATGTATTCTCCAAAGTATGTTGTAACAATAAATATACTATATATATTATATATATATATGTAATATTCTTTTTAAAATTTTAACTATAATATTACTTACGATCAAATGTGACGAGTGCTACAACTGTCGTAATTTGACTATCTGGCTCAACAATAAGTGGTCGAAATTCGATCCGAACTGAGGGATTTGCATCCCCTTTAATTGAAATTGACTGGAAATGAAATATAGTCACAAAAATTAGACAAACTGTAGTGTAGGACGACATCATATCAATTAGTTGTCTCAATTATTTTGTCTTTTCTTTGTCAAACTATACATTAATGTAGCATTTTGTAGCCACTGCGCTAACCATGTGGCAACTATATCGTTTATGAAATTTGAGATAACTAAAATGAAAATTTCATGTATTAAAATTTCTCTAACAGTTTATGTGAACATTATTGTGATCCCATTACAAAGTTTACTTGTACAAAATGTTTTCCATAAAACTGTAGGTCATTTAAAAAAAAAATTGAGCTGCAGTATACTCACTTTTTATTGTGAGGAAGTATAAATGAGAAAGATTAAAAATAAATAAAACGACTGTTTTGTTTACTGCAAATTGAAAAATACCATAGACCATGATGCACGTCAGTTTAAATATATGTAAGTTTAAATACAACAAGATATACTTCATTTTTTTCAGATTCATAATAAAATAAACTACATAAAACAAATAACTATCTGTGCTGCAGAAATATATTATAGTATTACAGTATGCAGCATGGTAATGAAATACTAAACAAATAAGGTAAAAAATAAACATTCAATGGGGAAATACTGTACAGAGTACTATTTGATACCGATTACAAACATGTCCTTGTTTATCTTTTTTAGCAATAGAATAACACTATACAGCGTTCAACAAATAAATAAAAAAAGGATAAAAAACACAGACTACATACTAAAGATACGATTATTATTAGTACTATCATCAGTATTATTAGTCTTTGCAAATTATAACCAAGTTCGGTGAAATCGTATGTCATTGAATTTAAAGATATACGTACAAATATGTCAAAACAAAATACCGTAAAAAATCATATTTAAACTATTACACGTATATATGTCTATTATTATTTGTATCCATATTTATAATGTTATACAATATATATTATACATTATAAGTTACAATCTAAGCTAGAAGTTGTAAATTACTTGTTTGTATAGATACTAAATAGGTATATTATATTATATAGTATATGCCCATAACTCATGATAAACGTACCTGAATATTCACTGGAGTATGTTGAGCATTAATGATAGACAGTGAGAGAGTTTTTGGCTTATCTAATTTTATCCCGCGAGAAAAAAAAAAGATATGACATTCAGTTTATTAATTTGATGATCCATAGTATACGCATTTACATTTATAAGGTATATTATACAATATTATATATTATATTATAAGTTTATGGATTTTGTACGATACCTGAGCGCACCAATAGTCCAAAATCTAAAGAATCTTGTGGAGAATAGATCCCCGGAGCGGAACTGACTTGAACTTCAACCGGTACCAGTAAATATTCTGACTTAACAGTTGTACTATTCACTCTTATTCTGAACAAAAATACATAATAAAAGAATGTTAGATAAAAAAAAAAATTTTTTCAATACCTCGTATTAACATTTTCATGGTACTACTACATAAAAAAGCAATAACAATAATTTCTTAATATTGGCTATTGGCAAAGTCTTACTTAATGTAGCCGCTATGATTTCCTTCTGTTTTTCCTTGAAAAATCCCTTTCATTACAGCCTTAGTTTGGTAAGGTTCTATAGCCCATGCAGCTTCTTTAGCTTCCGGAACTTCGTCAGGGAGTTTTAAGTGAAAGTCAGTGAAGGAAAGCATTTCAACAACCTGAATCCGCTATAAAGACATGAAAAGGTTTTTGTTTTTGTTAATTAACTTTTTTTTACTTTATAATTACATATCATGGAATCTTTTCTTCATTTCAAATGAAGATCTGTACATATAAATATGCACTAACTTGTCAGAATGTCATTTAACTTACCGATGGTGTTGGGTTGTGCACATCTATGTCTATCTCGTAGCTTCCATTTACCGGGATACGTGCTCCGACCAATGGCTTCAGTCTATATGGATTCGGCATTCCAAATCCTCTTAGCTAAACGGATAAATAAACATTCAAAAAATTCGTTGGACATGTCTACAAATTTTTCTAGAACTAAATTTGTGGTATGGAAAAATATGAATTTAAAACGTTTTGTTTTTTGGTTATTCTCATCATTATATAATAATACTCAATAGAGTATTTCATTACAATTACTTTATATTGAGTACAATACTAGATTGATTTTTGAAACTTGAATGATATGTACCACATATATATATATATATATATATATATGCATCAAATATAGATTAATACATGAGGAAACGTGGTTTCGTAGATACACATGTGAATTATTTTAAACCCTTAAATGCGTATTGTATGTCAAATTAATTACACATATATATATATATATATATATATATATATATCACACACAATAAAGTAAAATGAACCAACTTA
>JABASP010001261.1:0-32048 GCA_019776565.1 Sminthurinus signatus | reverse complement strand
AAGAGTGTGTGGTTGTAGTAGTAATTCATCCCATGATAAGGGCTTTCATCACGCTTCATGCCCTCATCTTTCCACTAAAATACTTAAACAACTTTACCCACAGAACACAAGAGAGTAAAAAGAGGAAGAGTAACATGCAACACTTTTTTATAACTCTGTCGTCCTTTTGTGGTTCTATTTTGTGGTTTCATTTTCATTTTATTCACTTTCTCTCAGCAGAACAGAACAGAGTGGAATGGAAGATGAGCGGGCTGTTGATGAGGCCAAAAGAGAAAGAGAGCGAGTGCTCCTTTGTGTTTGTGTACATGAAATAGGAATAGAAGCAGAGCAGAGGTATAACTGATGACGATCATGATATGATTATGGCATCAACTCTTCTCCTCTCTTCAAGTCTTTAACAAGCATGACATGTCATCTCCTTGGAACAGTCAACAATTCCTCCTCTTTACAACCACTCTTTTTATTTCAATTCCTCTCTTTTCTCTGTTTCCTCTTTTCTCTCAGCTCACAACTCCACCCACTTTTAAACTCAAACTCAGCTTCACAGTCCGCAGTCCACAGTCAGCACAATTAAGAATTAAGTAGCTGCGACTCTGTTTTCTGTCTTCTGTCTTGTGTGTCATTTGCAATGCTAAATTTCTTATTTCTAATTCTTAATGACAGGCCGTTTCGGCGGGAGCTGGAGTCACCCGCCTTTTTTCTCCCAAATGAATAAATGACTGCACTCTTTGATGCATTCTTTCATTTGTATTTGTATTTTGTATTTTTATTTGTATCCTGTTTCCCCTCGTGTCACCATAAATTTTAGTCAGTTCACCTCTTTCTCCTCCTCTTTTCTGCCCATAATAAAAATACACGGATTTTTATGGAACGGAGACAGAAAAAAGAAAGAAAGAAAAAGGGGACAGGAAAAGAGTTGATGAAATGAACTAGTTGGAATAAACATTTTACATGGAGAAAGAGGAAGAGGGAGCATTTGAATTTTTCCAAGAGAGTTTAAATCGGAATGTGAATGTGTTTTGTATTGGGATTTAGAGGAGATGGTTCAGATATGCCCGTGGAATTGTGAGGAGACATAATATATTTATTTATGGAGGTACGGAGTTTTGAATGTTGAGATGGATGTTTGTACAGTGTGCAGTTTACGGTTTACGGTTTGTGGTGTGACTGAGTGCGAGAGTGAGTGGAGTGACTGGCAGTGCACAAATGGTGTGTGACTGAACGTTGAATGCGGAATAGTAAACAGTAAATAGTAAATGGAGAGCAGAAACAGGGACAATAGGTAGAAAAAGATGTCATTCAAGAATGAAAGGAGAGGGGAGAAAAGGAGAAAAGAGAAAGATGAGTGAATGCCTCGAGTCTTCTTCTTCTTCTTCTTCTTCTGGTTGTTGTCTGTTGTCCCACTACTTTTTGACAAAAAGGTAAAGGTTTCATTTCTTCCTCTCTCTTTCTTTTTGGCATGGCTGACTGCAGACTTCAAGTTGGTGGAGGCTGCGACGGAGTTGTCGTATCATGTACAAACTGCACAATGGGAGTATCAGTTGTGAAGGAAGAAGGTAGTTTATACAAAAAGTACATGTCTGGGAAGAATCGGAATGGAGTTGCTCCATCCGGATGACATTTTTGATAGGAATTCAATGTGTGTGTGTATTTGACTAAATTTCCTGCCAAGTTCACTTTGTGACAAATCATATTCATATTCATATTCATGGGGATGGGAATGGGAATGGGAATGAATGAATAGACAAGAAGAGGAAGAAGAGGAGAGCACAAGTGAACTGGAGGGGACATAAGTATTATCCAATGTTAAATATATCATGAAATCATATGCGAACAACAAGAGAAAGAGAGAGAGAAAGAAAAGGATGGAACGGAAGGAGAAAATAGGCACATTTTTACATAAATGTGTACATTTCAAACGGAGACGCAGCACAAGCACAAAAATACAATCCCATGTAAATCCAAAACTCTCTCTCCTTTTCTCTCTCTCTCTCTGTTTGCAATGTCAGGATGTACAATACACAATGTACTTTGGGTTAAACGTGTAACAACTAGAAATTTCTCGTAGAGTGTCTCACTCTCTGTTTGTATCCAAAATCCAAAGAGAGAAAAAGAGAGTCAAACTGGAAACTGAAAGGGAAAAAAGGATGAGGTTCCGAATTCCACACAGACAGACGGAGAATGAGAAGAAGAAAGAAGAAAGCAGAAGCATTTTGGAGGAGCAGTTGTGTTTGTACTTGTATTTGTATTTGTATTTGGAGGAGGACGAGAAAGGGAAAGAAAGCATTAGAGCTGTGTAAAAAGGATGGATATGAATATGATGAAACCTTTCTGTCACTATCAAGTCTCCCCGCTTCAATTCTTTCCCTTTCCCTTTTCCCCATTCTTCCACATGTGAACATCCGCTTCTTTTTCCAGTCTCATCTTTTCCCATTGTGTCACTTCCAGCAGACTTGCTTTCCCTCACCAACCAAAAGCAAACTCAAAACCCAACCTCTTTTTTCCACAATCATCAGGATAATGATAATGATATGAAAAATTACATAAAATTATTAATACACAAGGACTTGAGGAGTAAAATCTGAGGATTGTCCATTATCCATGAATCCATGTGTAATGTATCTGTAATCCACCTTTCCATTTTCCATTTTACAAGTCAACTTCCGGTAGTTGGCGATGTACTCGACAATGGACAATAAATGATGATACGGGGGATTTTTTTATGGCCATATTCTCCCATTTTGGAGCTGTTATTTTATTGTTCTCCCACATTCACAATTCAGTGTATAATTTTATTGGAGTTTTATCTTTTATCTACAACTGAGAAACGGGGTTGGAAAATATGGGGAAAATGCTAGTATAAAAATAAATTGTAGACTCTAGACTCTAGACACTTTTTGTTACTTTTTAAGTAGACTCAAGTCTCATCTTTTGCATAGATGGATCTGGGTAGAAATTTGAGGATCTTAAAGAGAATATTCATGCGAAATGACAAAGGGAGAAGGAAAAAGAGTGGAGAGTGGACAGGAAGTTGAGAGAGTATGTATCTTGTATCTTGTATCTTGAACGGAGGATGAGTGTATTGAGTATTGAATAAAGTGAGGTGGAACTGGGATTTGTATCGGTCAGGATGATGCGGATGGCGGATGAAAGTTTGCAGATGAGTGCGGCTCCTGAAAAGACGAAAGAGAGAGAGAGAGAGAGATAAAAAGAGAGAGAAGATTTTGACAAAAGGATGGGGATTGATGGACTGTGGATCACCCTTCATAAGTTGCTTCATGAGTTCCGGAGTTGGACAAATGATCCGTGGACTGAGTCGGGGCCGGTTCAACCTTGTCCTCAATCCTCAATGTTTGATGCATCGTCCCGCTTCCTCTTTCATCCTCCTCGCATCACAATCCGCAGATTAATATCCTTCATATCACATCATCAGCAGCAGCAGCATCAACATGATCCTCATCCTCCACTCTTTCTTTTTTTCTGCATTTCCCTCCATTTCTTGCTCCTTCCTTCTCCAAAGGACCCCGTTGACCTTTCTTCATTTCCATACCCAATAAATTTACATTGTCTGCTCCTTTTGTATCCCGTATTCTATTCTCAACTGTTTCTTCCATTGTCCTCCTAAATGGGGGTTTAAAAGGGAATAAAAAATAATAATAGGCCAGGAAAATATCTACAGATACATTTTATTCACCCATAATTTTTACGAGCACATTCTCTGCTCTTTCTGTCTCTGGAAATATGTTTTTCTGTGAGTTTTCACATGGGTTTTGAATTTTGAACATTTTGGAAAAATAGAAATGACTCCACTGTTATGTTTTGTGTAGTACAGATTATGACTATTATTATTGTTGTTATTAGGAGCAGAAGGTGTAGACTGTAGACTGTGGAGTTGCTCCACATGAATCTTTAATGTTTGCTTACGTTGTGCAGTGTTTATCCAAAGCCATATTGGGAAATGGGTTCTCTGTTTTGAAAGATTTGTGGAGGAAAGCGCTCATTTCCTGTACCGAGGAAAGATTCTCATTTTTATCTACACATGAAAACTGCACACGGAACCTTCATTTGTGCACATATTAAACATGCATAAAAATTATGCGCCATCCTCTGCTCCTGCTTTTCCTTCTCCTTCTGTTTTTCTCTGTTCGGAAGGATGAAATTAGGTTTTCATAGCAGGAGTTCTCTCTCTGTTGTTATGGGGAAATGGTGAAACAGGTTACAAGGAAAATATGAAAGTAAAAATGGAGGATGGAGAATGGAGCATCTCTCTGGTTTATAGTCAATTTGGAAGATGGGAAATGGGGAGAAGAGTGGATGAGGATGAATAAATGAGTGAGTGAACGGGGAGGAGGAGTGTGTTGGTGTGGAGGAAGGTGTTGCTCCTGCATGAGAAACGGAGAGGGAGAAATCAAGTCAAGTGAATAGGTGAGCTGATTCGAGGTTCTCTACACGAAACATGAAAACACGGAGAGGAGACTCGAGGCATTTTCCTCTGCTCTTCCTCTCCTCATCTTGATTATATTACATTATTTTATATTTTACATTCGGATGGCTACGAGCCAAAATCAACAGCTCCATGTTGTCTTTGTGCAGAATGTACATAGCTTGTGTATTGTGTATTCGGTGTGTGAAATGGAGTGCAGAGCGTAGGGATTTTGGGGGAACGGAGACCAGAGCCCAGCTGCAGGTAGAATTAATAAATACATAGGAATGGAGGAGAGTGGAGAGTGGAAGGGACAGGTAGGGAAGAGCGAAGGAGAGTGCCAAGTTTCATACAGTTTTTTAGTAGGTGAGACAAATTTTTATGGCTTTTCCAACCTCATTCCATTCCCATTTCCCACTCCCGCTGTACTTTTTGTGGCTCTTCCACACAATTTTACATGAGTATTTTGTTTCTGTATTCATATTTGTGTTTGTATTTTGTATTTGTATTTGTACACCTACTCTTTTTAGCTTTAGTTTTTATAGTTGTGGTGATGATAATAAACGGTGTAATAATTCCCTGCCGTTTTATCTGTTTTTATTATCTCTCCTGTCTCCTCTTTATGAATAGTCAATTTATGGCTCCCTGATTTCAAACTCTTTCCTCACGTCTTCATCATCAACCTTTTTTATTTATGTCCCTCCTCTTTTTTGTTTAAGTCATGTTGTGGTCGGAATTCAAATTTAACGACTCATTATGCATTTGCATGTGCAGTTTCTGGATGGTGAATTTTTTGGATTGGGAAAGGCTCTACAAAGTTTGTAGAAATGCTTCTGTCCTGTCCTGTCATTTCTTTTATTTCTGTGCTTGTTTGTCCTTGTGAGTTTTACAGTGTGAATTGTAAATTCTCGAGTCCTTGATCCGCCAGGAGTAATAATAATAATAATAATAATAATGGAAGGAGTGATGATTGGACTGCGTTGCATTTGGGATGAAAGGGTATTCACTTGTTCCACTTGTTTAGTCTCCACAATTTACTACTTGCATTTATTTATCCTTTTCTTGATTCCGTTTGATTGCGTCTCAGGATCAACAAGACGAAGTTAAAGTGTAAAAGTGAGATACGATAGAATAAAAAAGCAAGTGTGCTATTTCCAATTTGTACCTCTTCCAATTGTCAGTAGGACGCAGAAGATGTTCAATGTTGAATGTTGAATGTTCAGTGCATTCCTCCTCTTGTTGTTGATCAGGTTGGCTTTTGAGTCACAATAGTTATTTCTGGATTTAATGTGTCGTCCTGATGCACTTTTAGCCCGACAGACCACCCACCCACATTTCATCTATTTTATCACCCTTTTGCTGCACTCTTGACTCTCCACTCTCCACAAACAAAGCTACAAAGTTGGAGCATAAAATGTAAAAGTTATTCCTCTTTTTATTATTTTGATTACTCAATCACATTCAGCTACATGTTTACAAATTTCCCTTTTAGAAATAGAACGAGGTGGTTCCTCATTCCTCATTCCCGGACTTTTGTACACAGGAATAATACACTATTTGTGCGTGTATTAGAAAATCGGCTGCACTTTTGATCTGTCTTGTTCATAAATGAAAAGTATAGAGACAATTAAAAATGGTAGCAGTTAAAGGATCCTCATTTTCTATTTGTCTGTAAGAGCGCAGTGCGTTTAAATGTGTATTGAAGAGTGTTGATTGTGAATTGTTGGCAGAGGAGTGAGACTGGCGAGATGAATTCTGTAATTGGTTTCGTTAAACATAAATGATGAGAGCCAAAGGCTTTGGATTTGATTCTGGATTTCCAGTTCCCGTTCCCTTTGTGCCCATATGCACGTGTATTTTGCATGCAGAGTGGAGTGGGGTTTCAAAAGTTTGTGTGTGAGAAAGACAGAGAGAGCGGAGGCGCGTGACGACTGATGAGGTGTAAAGTGTGGATTTCGGGATGATGCGATATGACACTTGTGATGTGTTGTGTTGCGAGTGATGGATTCATGATACTTTGTACACACTCACAACTCGGAGGAAGGAAGAGAAAGAGAGAGAGGAAGAGAGAGGATAAAGGTGTTGGGGTAAAGATCAAAACAAAATTCAGAATCCAGGATGAAGGATTCGTGACTGTACACAAAGAGAAGAGCTATATTCTGTCCCTCTCTCTTTTAAATTTCACCATTTAACAAGTAATTCCCTCACAGGATTCACAGAGCATTCCAATCCGAATCCGAATCAAATAACAGCACATCCTGTATTCATACAAATGGAGAGTAATGGGCTCTCCTTCTCACTCTCACTTGACAAGTATTACCCTTTCAGTTTTAGCGCTCTTCATTTTATTTCAAGCTTCTTCTCCTTTCTCTCTTCTCGCTGCTTTCCCCTTCGCCTTCTTTCTGACTTGTTAACGTCTATTGAGAACTGAGAATGGGGAGGTGGGACAAGGACGATTGAGGATTTTCACAGTAGTAAAATGGAATATTATTATTACTATTTTCAGTACAAACAGAAAAAAAGGATTGACCAGCGGAAATAAAACAAGTGATGTGATGTGTAATTTTGGGATGTAATGATATGGAATGGGGGAAATAGGTGGTCTAGAGTCATTGATATTGTTCTGTGAGGTTGAGTAGGCCAAGGTGGAGAGTGGAGAGTGTTTCAAGTTTTCTCTGTGTAGTATAGTATGATATCAGAGGAGTTTGTCCGTGTGAAATTTCTATGGGTTGAATAAAATGAAAATAAATTGTGAGCATTATTTTTGAGTATTTTCTTTGGTGAGATGATGATGGGGACGGCGGTGGCTTAAAAGTACCTATTTTGGTTGGTTTACTTCATTCATGACTCTTCATGTATGAATTGATGATACGTGGACAGCTAATGCACTTGTTCTCCTCTTTTCCTCTTTTCCTCTTGAATCATATTCAATTTTGATGGCCAAGTTTGGATGTTTTCCTGCATCCATCACTGTGTACAAAGTACAGACAAACTGCACAGAGCACAAAGTACGGAGAAAGAAGGAAAAAAGGAGGTTTACATTCGTGTTCATGCTGATGCTGATGCCCATGGGTCTGGTCTGTTGTGTGTAATGATATAATGTGATATTGTGCATGGCCGTGTCATAGTTTAGTTGAAACTCAGTTGTCCGTTAATAATGACGACGGTGGTGGCGAGAGGAAGAGGAAGAAAAGGGAAGAAGAAAGAAAGAAAGAAAAGAAGGAGAGAAAAGAGGAAACTTTTTTCTGGTATGACAAGACTGGACGATTTTTCTTGGATTCTCTTATCTATTTCTGACAGGTCTTTGGGATGTGATTGGTTTTTCCACTGGAACTAAACTACATTTCGTGGATGGGTTACACTCTGTACTTTGTACTTTGTATTATGTCTTATATGTGTACTTTTACTCGGATGGAGCAAAATATTGTATAAAGAGAAGAGAGGCCGAGTCAGTTTTCTCCAGTCTCCAGTCCAGTTTCCACTTTCCAGCTTTGACTCAGCTTCCAGAGACTCAGTTGGCCGTGAGTCGTAATAGAAGGAGCAGACAGGATTCTGTCAGTCCCTTCAACCAAATCATACTCACAGCAACAACAGCAACCAACTCTCCTCAATATTATAATAATAATAATAATAAATACAGCACTCTTTTCAACCCACTCAAACTGCAAACTACAAACTACAAAACACATTATAAATATTACCTAATCGACATGGACGCTTCTGGATTCTGGATTCTCCATTTGAATGGATGACGGACACATGAATGCTCATTTCACATTGAATATTGATATTGAATTTCATGCCTGGTCATCCAATTCATTCCCCTTCACAAAAGACTTGGATCTTGTATAATGTATAATTTTCTTATTGTTGATGATGAAGAAATCTGGAGAGGAGTGGCCTGTCCAAAGTCTAAAATAAAAATGAGGAGATTCTAGACAACTTTTCGGGGAAAACCGAGTACTTTTATATTTTTTCAATCCAAGTTTTTTCTTTCCTTCTTTTTATTTCTATGTTAAGTCTAATCTACAAGATAGCTTTTTGAAAGGAAGGAAAAAACTTTTCCACTTGAAACAGGATTTATGAAGATTCTTGACAAAGGGATTTGTATTTCACCATGTAGAATGTGTAATGTGTGTGTGAGAGTAGTCTGTTGAAAAGAGGAGTATTTGCATACATGTGCTCAAGTTGATTCTGTGTGTCCGTCAGTGACTGAGACTGAATGTGGATGTGGATTTGATACCTACGAGAAGAATCCATTATACTATTATAATTCTTTGATTGTGTGGATGATGATGATGATGATGATGATGATGGGAAAATAGAAGAGGAATTGGCTTCCTTTGCATTTCTTGTGTGTGCCTCGACTCCTCTTCCCATTCTTTTCCCTTTTCTCTTTTCTTTGGGTTTGACGTGGACTTTGCCATTCCGTGGAATGGGATTGAATTGATTTTGTACATGGAATTGACTGGAGTTGGAGTTGGAAATTTCTACCTCGTGCTCCCATTGTGTGACTCATTGTCATCCGCATTGTCATTGTCATCATTCTACTATTTGAGGCAATTAAAGTGAAAGGCATCCCAACGAGGAGAAAAATAGAGGAGAAGGAGTGAAAAGAATGAGGACGTCCTCACTCAGTCGCTCACTGAATGAATGAATGAAGAAATGAATGAATGAATGAATGAAGGATTCATAGTGATTGTATAATTGTCTGTCTCGTCTTCTTTTTTCATGGGTTTCGCGGTTGGGCTGATTGTGTATTGCATACAAATACAAGGAGACAAATCACAAATAGACAAACAGAATGGCGTTGACTAAATGCTACACTCCTGTCCTCACATCCCGTGGATATTGAGAATCCACCATCAAGATGAGGATGGAAATGGAGATGGAACGAGGACAATGAGAATGAGTGATAATAGAAAAAGAATTTCCATTTTCTATGGAAATCCAAGTCAAATCTAAAAAGAATACCCGTGAAAATAAAATTCCCATGCGTCTTCCGTATATTGTCAATTGTCAATTCTGGGCCCATCAACCTGATTGCAGGTTTTCTTTCTTCTCCTTTTTCTTTTCTCACAATTTACGACGGGGTTTGTTAAATGTAAGCTGTAGGAAAGATTCTGAATTTTCCCCAGTTTCTTCCTCACTCTGGTTTCTCTGGCTCTGTTCCCTGTTGAGGACGGAGTTTTGTACAGAGTTAGTCTACGGTTGGTTAAGAGGATCAGGATTCTTTCTTTTCTCATTCCTCTTTCCCTCTGGTTCTGTGGTTTTGGTTTATCTGGAAGAGTGTCTGGAAGTCTGGGTGTATTAAGATGACAACTTTATTCTTCACTTTCTTCATTATGTAAAAGGATATCAAAGTACGCTCACGTATTATACAATAGATTTCAAAGGAATTACCTATTCCTGCAGTAGGAAAGAGAGGATAAAAAAGAATCTTGTACGTCTTTTCATCAAGAAATATTATTATGAGCATTTCCTCACAAAAATGAATGAAGAATGAAGACGGAAGAAAATAATAAAAATGAAAATGGGAAATAGGGGAAATGTTATAGAATTTCCTGGAATGTAGATGCATTATGCATTGTGATTTGTGGTATTAGAGTGAGGATTGAGGATGGTTCAAAAAAGGAAAGGGGAAAAAGGTGTGTAGATGATAGAAATGCATATTCAAATTTAGGATAATAATAATGATAGGTGAAAAGTAGGGATTCCTCATCCACTTTTTGAACTCGTAGAGAATGTAGGGAATACTCAAAAATAGCTTCCCGTTCACATCCACAAGTAGCTTCACTCGTGCTGCTCTGGAGTTTGGAGCAAAGACAGAGACAGCGGACTAAGTACGAGAACGTCTAAGTGTGAAGATTTGGATTTGGAGCTGAAAGTTTTTGTGAGAGTGGATTGAGATGAGGGAGAAGAAGAAGAAGATGAAGATGAGAGAGAAGAGAAGTGGTTGAAAATAGGAGGTGAAAGGAGTGATATCCGTTGTTGGTGGTGGTGGTGGTGGGTGTGGAAATAGAAATCACTTGCAGGAAATGGAATCCTCCTTACAAAATCCAGTCCAGTCCAGTCGAGTCTCCTTGAGTTGAGTTGAGTTAAGCTTCGCACATCAATAACTTTCCTTCTCCCGCTCTCCTCCGTTAAATACATATCAATATCCACGCTCAAACTGAGGATGAGAGTGCGAGAGTGAGTAGACCAGACCAGACCAGACCAGAGCAGAGCAGAGCAGTGAAACGAGAAAAGGAAGCGAAATCATCGAGAAGGAAAGTCCTTTTCCTTCTCCATTCCTTTTACGTCCGTATTCCATTACGAGGAGAAGGAGACGGGAAATATGCGGCACACACAACTGGTCACTTATCTTTCAATGTTCCATTATATTATTATTATTATTACTACGGAGGAAAATGCCATGGATTTTATTTTGTCTGTATTCTGTTTGGACACAAAATAGAAAATAGAGAAGCAAGTTGGTGAAATGTCCATACAGATTCATATCCGAAATTTCTACACAAGTGATCACCTCACTCTGGTTCTTGATCCTCTGATTCTGATTCCGTTCCTCTCCGTTGAAAGGATAAATGGATAAATTGACACAAAAACAGAAACAAACAAACAAGGAAATGGTCCATTCTGTTTCTGCGTTTGTGGAATTGTTGTAAGAATCAAGATATTAATATTTATTCCAGTCCATTTTGTGCCACTCCCTCCTCAATCCAGCACATTCCATTTTATATTTTATCTACACAATGGACAATGGAGAAATTGAATGTTTTAAAGTCGCTCCGAGTTGAATTCCAGTTGAATAGCGGCGGCTGGAAGAGAGAGAGAGTAATGTAATTCAAAAGTAACGGTATGGCCTCTTTTCCAAAGTAAAAAAATGAAAGCTGTGATAATACATTGTGAATGTGAATGTGTGTGGATGAGACGTCAGAGTCTGGTCCATTTTACCTTGAGAAATCCATGGAAAGATGGAAAGATCCAAAGATGTTGAGATTCTCCATTTTCCATTTCCCATTGAACCAGTCCATCCGATATCTTTTATCCTCTTTCTCCTCTTTCTCCTCTTCCACTTATTCCCTGGAAGAGTCACTTTGAAAAAGCGAGAGAGAGTCCTCGTTTCTTTTTATGTTTGCCTAAACTGTTGATTCGGATGTCACAAGTTGCTTCCTTTCTCTCCTTCTTCTTCTTCTTTTGCTTCTCCTCCTCCTCACTCGATCTTGAATCCGCTCTTTATTGCTCGGATTTTCCATGGGGAACCTCCAGCATCCAGCATATTTCATATCCTAAAAGTAACATTTCGAGCAGATTCCCAATGTTATCTCTGAGCTTTCCTCATTCATCTCAACAATCAGAATCATAATCATAACATGGCAAATCTACTCTTTTGTCTTTTGTTTTTTTCAAATAAAAAATAAACCTCGGAAGTTCCTTCGCGGTAATAGAATGCTCTCTGTTCCGTTTTTCAATCAAAAGAACTTTTAATTATCTTATTTTTCCTGTAGTTGTTTAGAAAAGGTCAGTTGAGCAGTTTCATGTTTGCAGTCTGTGGGATTGTGTTATGAGAAGGAAAAGGGACACGGAGGGAAATATCACAACAATTAGCAGTTGAGGGAATGGCTATGGATTTGTAGTTTGTAGTTTTGTCCGTGGTGAAAAGAGGCAGTTTCGGGATGTTAACGATTATCGAGTTGGAAATGGTTTCATCCAGTTGTTTCAAATTTCAAAGGTATGCCGTTTTTGTAGGTATTGGATTGGATTGTGGAATTAAAGCATATTTGCGGGAATTCCATTGTCCATCGTCCACTTGTGCTGTTTGTTGTTTCTGTTGTTCCCCTTTCTCCGCATTTGTAAATTGTACATTTGTATTTAAAAGTAGACTTGTTTTATTAGCTTCTTCTCCCTGTGTGCTGCTGTTGCTGTTGCATGTGGATGTGGGAGGGCATGTGGGTTATAATGTAATGACTTGATGAGTCTGGTTGTGGAGTCGTTTATGTGCGAATGACGAATCATGTGCTCTGCACTGCGAGTCCAGTTGAGTTGAGTCAGTGCTGGAAAATTCTACATTTCCAGTCCGCTTTTCAACGGAATGGAGAACTCGGCTCACAATTATGTTCTCTCTCTCTCTCTCTCTCTCTCTCTCTCTCTCTGTGGATATTGTACATTGTATTTGAGAGAGTATTTAGTTCATCTGTACATTTTAATGTCTCATGATCCAGTTTTATCAGCCGACACAAAACACGAAATAGAAGATAGGAAACACATACGCGAGGAATTCTGCGTCTTGGATCTGGATTTGTACTTTGTATTTGGTGTTTGTGTCGGAGTCGGAGTCGGAGTCGGAGCTCGGAGCTGACTAATTAAGTGCCTTCCATTTCAATAGAATTACACTCAAAGTAAAGTGTAAAGTAATGACAAAATGAATTAATGAATGAGTGAATGAGTTGGTGCAGGGTTCTGCCCCACTCTCGCTCTCTCTCTCTCTGTCTCTCTCTCAATCCGCATCACAGGCAAACAGATAAAATAAAAAAAGTTGTAGATGGATGAGAAAAAAATGCGGGTAATTGGGACAACCGCTTTATACTTGACATTATGTTGATGGTTGAATTCGCAGAAGAGGAAGAGAAACCGCAAAGAAGACCTCAGTATTCTTGTTAGTATTTTTTCTCACAGCCACATTTTACATATTAGTTCAATCAGACTTTTCTTCCGAGTTGGAGCTTGAAAAGGAGGCGAAAGTAAAGATGCTGGGGAGTCCAACAAAATTCAACATTGACAATGACAATGACGATGATGGTGATGATTTCTCTCGCTCCGGCTTGAGGACTCTGCCGCTGTGAAAATTGTGATTCAATGGTTCAATGGCGGATTTGGATTTGGATTTGGATTGAAATTGGGCTGGATGCGGGAGGAAAGTGTTTAGATATTCTCCTCGTTTTAAAAGTAGAATCTTGTTCTTGTTCTTTTGTTGGTGGATGGAATTACAAGGAGAGAGAAAGAGGGAGAAAGAGAGGGAGTGTGAGAGAGCGGAAAGGAGAAAGGGAATGATTGCTCCACCAGAACAGAAGAGAACAAAGGAAAGAGAGAGTAAAATAAAGGACAGGGACGCAGAGAAAGAAATAAAGTCCTCTCTTTCCCTTTTTGCTCAAATCATATTTACATAAAAGTGGCTTCTTACTCATGCAAATTACGCAAGAGACATTAATTACCACTAATTGAATTCCTACTCCTAATTACAGACTTTTCTCACCACGTCCTCTCCTTTCTCCTTTCTTCTCCTCTCTCTTTTATCTTTTATTCTTCTTCCGTACCATATTTGATGTGGACTCTTCTCGTCTCGGAACGGATTCTGCTCTCCCACATGAAATATTCACGGGTGGATCAGCTTGTGTCTTAAATTTATTCCAGTCCGCACTCTGGCTCTTGAATTTCCCTCTCCACTCTCCACTCCCTCCTCAAAATTCAAAATACCTACACAACCAACGTTTTTCACACTCATTCGTCCCTTTTGTTCTACTGTTTCAAGTCCTTGGGTCTGTTATCTGTTGCATGTGGAATGTGCAAGTACAGACAGTCAAATTCAAATCAAATGGGATTCCAAACCGTTCATTTTCGTTGTTGATTTTTTTCAAGGAGTAGGTCTTTGCTTTATTCAAATATGATGAACTTTTCTGCATGGAAATAAGTTTTTATATGCATTCGACATTCGACGTTGGATGTTAGATTTTGAACAAGGACAAGAAGAGACTGATTACCTATTCTGGTGGAGTTTCAGTGTGGTTCATTGTTCATTGTAAAAGTACAAGAAGTGGGATCTGTCAAGTGGGAAGAAGAAGACTTGCTAATTACTTGGTCTCACGTCGCTTCACTTGTCTCCTCTTCTCACTTCTTTCCCCTTCTTTGGCCACCTTTAGCTTTTCCCCACTTTGACTCTGCACTGCACAAAGAAGCTCAAGACAATCTTGAGCTGAATCAGGAGTTGAAGTTGTCATCCTCCGTACAGATTCCAGCTTTGTGTAAACCGGATCCTCGTCTTGATTTACTTTGAGCATGAACTGAATCACCCGGTTTTTATGCATTCCACTGGATTTGGATTTGTAAATGGAGATTGTAATGAAGTGAGTATTTCATTGTTGTTCATGAGTTTGTGGGAGAGAGTTGATCTAGAGTCTGGATAATATGAGAAAGGTTATTGACGGAGGAAATGCCATCGGACTCTGTCAAGTATGAATATGGAATCCATTAATTAGGAAGTGTATGTTCTGGTGGGTTTTGGTGGGTGAGCTGGGGAAGAAAGAGTCAAAAGAGAGAGAGGGCGGAAGAGAGAGAGAGAGAGAGAGAGAGAGAGAGGAAAGTTATGGGAATATTTTGCAGTGCATATTTTCCCTAGCCGTGGGTCATCTTATAATTAAGCTGGAAATTGGAATAGAGATGACCAGAAGAGCAGAAGAGAGCAGGAATGGAGAATGGAGGACGGAGGATTGAGAATGGAGAATGTTTGGGAGCGGAATGAGGAATGAGTTTGTGTGTGGCTGAATGGGGTTTGGAGCGGTCAAGTCAGCCTCACCAATTCCGGTATTTTAATCTAGGAAATTCCTGAATCCAGAATCCGCAGTCCACAGTCCCGAGAATTTCAGGATGACCATGAGGATTTCTCTCTCTTGTTTTATCCCATGTTCCGACCTGATATGCACTGCGATAGAGAGAGAGAGAGAGAGAGAGAGAGAAAGCCACCTCATGAACAATCTCCGAACAGGATTGTTGTTGTTGTTGTATCAGTAGATAGGAGAAAGAGAGAGAGGAGGTTATAGGTAGAATAGTCGGATGTCGGTTTTTGGTATGTCCAGTTTCTAGTTTACATGTGTGTGTTTGGTTGGAGCACATACCTTTCAACTTGATCAAGTAACTGCTGGTCAGCCATGAGATGGATATTTGTACGGTGGATGAGGCGTAGTCTCTGTCTGTGTTTCTGCTTTGTACATGGTCCTACAATGGACAATGGACAGTGGTCATGGGAAATGTGAGGAGCAGGAAATTCAGCGTCCCGGATCCAGAGGAAATCCTGATCATGCGATGAATACCTTTTCAATGTACTACTCCTCTCCTCCGTCTCTCTCTTCCTACCACTGCAAAAGTCTACACAGAGAACTTGATGTTCAACTACGCTTACATTTTCTATGCGCTCCTCCACCAGAAATTTGAATGGATGCATATGCAGATGAATGCAGATGATGGAAAAGCGGATCCTCATTTTATTATTATTATTATTCCATCGTCTTCTCTTCTGGCTTATCAATGGATCTGGACTGTGTTCAGTATTCCGTATTCAGGAACCGAGAGAAACAGCGAGAGAGAGAGAGGAGTTTGCCTAGGGCATTTTCACAAACTTTTCATGTTATTTATTTACCTCGGTTAATGACGTGCCTCCTGATATCTGATATGAATAGTATTTCCTGTACATTTACATGGCAACTCCTCTACAATATAAATTGTAATCCTACAAAACATGTTAGCATAATATTGTAAACATTGTAAACAACATTAGTCAAATATGGGATTTTCTGTGACTCCCTTCTTCGTACCTTGAGTCTTCTTTACTGCTTACTGTATTTTGTATTTCCAATCTCCGCATTAAGAAAGGTAGCTGAATAATTTCCTGGACTTGAATGGAATCATGTTATTAAAACTTCCTCAAAGATGGTAACAAAGTGTACAGTTATTTGTTGTCAGGATGGAAGATTCATCTTTTCCAACTCCCCTACACAATCTCTGCTCCTGTTCTCTTTTCTAATCCCCCGCTTCTTCCTCATGTATTCAAGGAGTAGAGAAAACTGAAACTGAAATGTTCTCTCTCTTTCTCTTTTGGTATTTCTTGGATGTTCCTTGTTCAAAGTCTACTTTGTCTTTGTCTTTGGGATTCTGTTTGGCATTTCACCTCACAACTGGAAACTGTAAACTGGAAACTCGGAACTCGGAGCTGAACAAGTTTTCCGGTATTCCACTTGTTCTTGTCATTTTCCTGTTCCTGTTCATTAGAATTAGAAAATACAAATACAAATATATTACAACTTTTTCCCATGTAACTGGATGAAAATGTTGCTCGCTCAAGGTATTGAGTGATAAGGAAAAAGAGGAAAAAGAGGAAAGAGAGGAAAGAAAAGGAACAGGAAGAAAAGATGACGCGGAGGAAAAGTTGATTGTGCATTGTGTACACGTAAAAGTGTGATAGGAATCCGAAATGAATGAATGCAAAACTTAACTACTGATATCCAAATTATGGAGCCCGGAGAGAACTAATAAAACACAAAGGGCCACAGGCACAAACAAAGAGAAGGAAAAAGAGCAACGGTGTTTCGTGTACGGCCACGGTATTTATGTTAAACCTCTCAACTCTTCCTTGTAAAAATTATGTATTCTTTCTTTCTTCTTTTCCACATTTCCAAATTTCCCTGACAGAACCAACCTCCGAAATTTGTTTTCCAGCCACGAGTCCGAATTCTACATTTTACGTTTTCTCCACCTTCCAACTTTTTTATAATCACATTACACAATATACAACCGTGTGTATTTTGTATTATATCATATTACAAAATAATAATAATAATAATAATAATCAGGACAAAAAATAGGGAACGTGAAATATAAAAAATGTACTCTTTTTGTTATCCGAATTCCGGATCCTGAAGTTTGTTGAATTACACCTTGACCTCTTTTCTTTTCCCTCTGGATTTGTTGCTTTATTATTTACTAGCGAGTGTAGAAAGTAAAAGTTTGACTATGCTCTGTGTTCCATACACAATTTACAATTTACATTGTGCATTCGGAATTCCAATACAATGCATCTTGACTGCTCAATTCCTTGAATTTCACAAATAGTTGATGAAATATTTTGTATGTTGAGTGCTCAATGTTATGTGAAAGTCATTAACTAACTCTGTTCATATGGGAGAAAGAAGAGAGAGGAAAGAGAAGAGTGGAGGAAGGGGAAGGATGAAAGAGGAAGAAGAATGCAGAATGTAGACAGGGTTATTATTAATGGATTCACTTTTTAGTTTTTGGTCTCTACTCCTTCTTTTCTTTCCCATGTTGTTGTCATCTTGTAGAGAGAGAGAGAGGGAGAAAAAGGGAGAGTCTTTGGAAGTCTGTACCTGAGAGGAATGAGAGTAAAAAGTGTAGAGTAAAAGCTTGGTGAAATTAGGAATAAACGTGGGATTTACATGTCCAACTGTTACCGCAGACTTGTCTTGAGTCTGCAGTCTGCAGTCTGCACAGTTCACCAATATCCAGGGAGAAAAGAGAGGAGAAAGGGGAACAAGATAATTATAGGTAGTTGAACGGTGATTAGTGGATCTGAAATGAGAAAGAAACATGAAGAGTTTCCATCCACATTTTATGGAATAATAATGGAAAATCCCGGAGCTCCACATTTTACAGAGTACATTTTACAGAGTGCAGAGTAATAGACCGTACAATCAACGCACCCAAGACTGAATGAACAAGGTAGTTGACTCTGTACTCCTACTTTTACACACAAGTGGATGTATACCCATTTTTATCTCAAATATTGAGAAGGATTCAAATCCAAATTCATGGTGAGACAAGTGCTCATGTATCGATTTTGTTATTAAGCATGTGGATTGGATATGAGTGACTGAGAAAGAGAGAGAGAGAGTGTGTGTGTGTGTGTGTGTGTGTGTGTTTCACTTTTCTATTGAAAAAACTTGTATGTGCGCACATCTTGAAGGAGCTCTGCTGAAGAGAAGGAAACAGGGACAAAGATGCAAAAATAGGAAAATGGGAAATAATAATATGCAGAATCTAGAACATGTAACTGGTATTTTTGTGTTGGACTTGAAGGTTGAACAGTGTTGTGTTGTAATGGGGACGGGAGAGTTGTAGTTTAGAGTGTGGATGTTGGATGTTGGATGCATGTTATGAATCAGAGTGTGTGTGGGAAATTTGGTTAAATCTGGTAGATGATTTGTCCGTGGAGTGCATGCGTGCATGAATGCATACATGAGACTTGTATTACTTATTACTCACTGTACTTGTGCAGTGGAATATTAATATCCCGGTTGACATATAATTTGTGTGTAGATAGGAGATAATGCATACACTCTTGCTTCCGACTCGTCTCTTTTTCCCTGTGTTCTCTTGCTGTTGTTGTTGTAGGAACAACTGACTCTGTCTTTGACTCTGGCTCCATGAATAATATGTGCTGTGCTCAATGTGCCTGCATGTACGGACTTTTTACTTTTACTGCTCAAGGGCAAAAGAAGCAGTCGGAAATGCGTCTGGGGGCACTCCACTAGATTTTCTTAATAAATGGCAACTATTATTACACATTCAACAGAGGACAGAGGACAGAGACAACCAGAGAAACAACAAGAGACAAGACAAGAAACAAGAACATGTCAAACAGCGGAGAGAAAAAGAGTACAAGATTCTTCATCTTGTTGTTGATGTTGTTGGGTTTTTGGGTTGGAGTGTCTTCCCGCCGTTGGTTACTTTGACATATTGTGGTCTCTGTTCTCTGTTCTCTGTTCTCTGTTCCTATCTGTCTCATCCTCCCTTTCTCCTGTACAAATTATTCGTCCTTTTACACATTCTCATACTTTCTTGTTTTTCGCCGTCTTCAACTTGAACCTCCAGACTGTGCGCAGGATGTCATGTCCTATGTGTCGATTTTCTTTAATGACACCCCAAATTTCCGTCTACATTAGCATCAACAGAATGAGGATGAGAATGAGAATGAGAATGAAAGAGTTTTACAAGAGAAAGGATTTATATGAAATAGATTAACTAACTATCGAAAAATGATTTTGTGGAGGTTTTTTGGTAGTTTCATGTGGCTCATGTTGTTTGTTGTGTGTGAGATGTGAGATGTGAAATGGGGTTTGATTCATATCTTGTGTTGGTCTGACTTTGAATTTTCCCTGTGACTCTTTTACATGGTTATGGAATCCAGATCCAGGATATTACAAGTTACAAGTACACTCCAAAAGAGAGAGAGAGAGTGAGAAACTGGGGTGAAAGAAGGCATGTGTGTTGAGCATGTGAGGTACATATTGGATTTCTGCTCTGTAGTTTAGTTTGTACAGGCATTTCCAATGTATCTCGTCCGTCTCTCTCCCTCGTCTCTTTTCTTGTCTCTTCTCTCCTCTCAGCTCAGCTCCGCTCCTGCTTCTGTTCTGTTCTGTTCTGTTCTGCTTCTGCTGTTTGGGGAACATCCTTGCGCAACAATTTGATCTGGTTGGACTAAACTCTGTGGAAAGAAACTTTTGGCTTTTCCTCTTTCCTCTGCAGCTCCTAGTCCTTTTCTACCGGTGACGGCTGACGGAGTCAAATCAACCCCCTCTCGCACCACTCTCAAGCTCAGTTATTCACTCACACAACTCAGCCCAAGTCCTCTGTCTCTGTCTATCTGCACCGTGCTATTCATGTGGTTCACACGAATCCACATCTCACTCGCATCTAGTCATTCTGTACAACTCAAAATCTACGTCACATGTTCAAATTAAAAGCTGGGAAGAAATTAATTTAAGAAAACAAAATAGATTGTTCCAACTTTAAAACGACTCTATAAATCGTAATCAAGAAAGAATGCACATTGTTACTTAAATTCAATCGTAACATTACATCAAACAAGTACACAAAAAGAAGAAGAATAGCTGATTGTGAGCAAACGTTTATCTTTCTCTACGAAGAAAAGGAGATTTACATGAATCAGTTGTATTCATGAGAAAAAAAGTACTATAAAAAATAGTAATAATAGTCATTGTTGGTTCTGAGTATCTGAAGAGACGTGAAGGAGATAAAGTCAAGTTGGTTGGTGGAGTGGTGGATATTTGGTGGTTGGTTTTGTGGTGAGTGGTGGAAGCTTGTGCGTCATTTGCTCCTAATTCCGTGTACGTACATTCTAAGTATAGGAAAGGAAAGGAAAGGAGAGTAAAGAAAAGGGAGGTTGAACAGGTGGTGAAAGCGGAGCTGATGGTTGATAGTGTTATCATTTCCAGCACCTGATTACTTTCTTCTTCTTCTACCAGTTCCAGCAACAGTGCAGTGAAAAGAACGGAAAGGGGAAAAGGAAAAAGAGATTTCTAAAACCTTTGGCTTTTCTGCAAGAAAGAAAGAAAGAAAGAAAGAAAGAAGGAAAGAGGGAAAGAAAGGAAAAGGGAATCGGACGGTGAAGAAGGAAACGAAGCAGAAAAAATCCGTGGTGTTCTACCTTTCTGCACAAAGAGCCAATAAAAAGACTTTGTTACTCTTTGGCTCTCTCCTGTTCTGTGCTCCTCCGTCTTTTTAAAAGAGAGTTATCACCTTCTTTGTTTTCATGTGAATGTTCCGTGGTGGTTGTGGATTCTGGATTGTGAATGTAGACTTTACACGGATTCAAAGGATAAGATCATCATTATTGTTCTACTATCAAATAAAATTACGAGGGGGAATTTATTACCGTGTTCAAGAATCAAGAATCAAAGGGGAAAAGTAAAATAAAGAGGAAAGTGGAAATAAGTGTGGACAAGTGAGGACTTTGATATGTGTAACTGTGTGTGAAAAATGATATGGTTGTTAGGAACATGTTGAGTTTGGATTGTTACAACGCGAGTAATGCGTTCTCTATGAGACTCTGGAGACTCGCCCATGTTTGGAGTGCTTATCGAAGTAAGTTCTAACACACACACACAAAATATCTCTACAAAAACATCCTCAAATTCCCACTTTTCCCCATTTTTATCAAAATCAACTATTTCTCCTGTTTTCATACTGTCAATTCCTTCTTTTGCCTTTTTTTTCCTTTTTTGACATTCAAACTGTTATGCATTGATCGATTCCAGTCAGAAGTCAGAAAATGTATAATTTATTTTGAAAACAAACCTGAGGCTTAAGTATTTGAAAAGTAAAAGGTTCTCTTTGTGTGAAATTGTGAATGTTCATGTTGATGTTGATGCTGGGGTGAAGAGAGGAAAGTAGAGGAAAAGAGTGTTATCATACAATGACTAATGATGTGAATAATAGAAATAATAATAATAATCAGAGTCATAAACGTTTTCTGTTTCTCTGTATCTCTACTTTGAGCATTGTCCATTTTGACTGTTTTGTGAGGCAGGATGCATTTGAAAAGGTTCGTCATATTTTTAAATATATTGATAGGAGAAGAGAGAGAGAGAGAGAAAGAAGCAAAGTCATTGCTTCATGTAAGTCTACACTAGTAAAATGTAATACAAAGTGGATATTTTCATCCATATTCCATATCGCTCTTGTCATTTGTAGAGAGAAGAAGAAGAAGAAGAAGATAGGATTTTGGTCGGTTCTTCCGGTGTGTTCTGTCAAATCAGGAATTGAGAAGGAGATGGTTTTTCCTAGCATTGGATTCATTCTGCATTATATTTTGTATTAGTTACTTTTCATTTTCATGTACGTTTTTCCATTGTATTTTTCCATCATCATCATGAGTGTGTGTAGTGGAATATGCATGATAAAAAATCACTTTGTTCAATCTGGTTTACATACATAAATATCCTGATCACACTGCGTAGGGCTAAACTCATACTTTTGCCTAGTCAGCGGAAGTACACAGATAGAACATACATGTTTCATATTATAGCCTTTTACTATCAACTGTCATAATTCAGATTCATAATGCAACCATGTTCAATGTTCAATGCTCATGTCTCATGTCTCATTGTGTAGTCATTTTATAGTATTTTTCCTGGTGGTTCTTCAGTTGAAAACATGAATGAATGAATGATCAAATGAATCAAGAATCAAGTATCAAAAGTATTATATTATAGTATTTGAATAAAATTCATTAAAATGGTTTAAAGTAATAATGCGTTTGATGTTTGTTGTTGAATTTTGTAGATTCGGTGGTCAATCATGGTTCCGCAGAGTCCGGGATTGATTTGGGCCTAAACAATAACAATAATAATAGTAAAGATGGCGATCAGTTGCCTAGTCCAAGTGGATCTTCGCCTTTTTCAGAGTCACTAAGTCTTCTAGCGGGTGCGGGTGGAGGGTCGTCGTCCGTTGACGGTGGTCGAAGTGGATCTTTACTCTACAGCTGTGACCAATGCAACCTCTCTTTCCCTTCAAGAGAAGATTTGGAAAAACACGAAGTTTCTCACCCATCTCCAAATCAGGTGCGTTCCCCTCTTTTTCTCTTATTCCTACCCTTTTTTAGTTTAATTATTATTAATTATTATGCGTCTATAGCCTTAAACTTGCAACGAATCACGACGTATTTTAATATAACTGTTTTTTAAACTAAAAATGCCGTTTTTAGATAAAAAGCATAAAAATTAGTATTGTTTTTGTATATTTTTATTACGTATACATGATCATGTGCAAAAATTTAAATGAAAACAAAAAGGAAAGAAAGTCTGTGGAGAAACAATTTTAAAAAGTTGTTCGTGTTCTGAAACCGAAAAAAATAGTTAAAGAAAAGTCACTGATAAAAAGAAGTCATTAAAAGTGGAAAGAAAGAAAGAGGATTGGGAAATTAATTATCGGCATAAACAAGGAAAAGGCTAAAAAAGGGGGTGAAAAAATTGTAATTATTATGCAGTCTCACGTCCTTTCATTTACACCACAGAACTAAATGCACAGAATATTGAATCCCGTAAATGATCCTCATGATTTCCATTTTCTAGTTAAACTCTCTGAAAAAAAATCATTAAAGATTTTTCTACAAGTTCTTGTATACAACTGCATGCAAAATATGTAACATGTAGGTTTTAATATCCTACATCATAGTTTATAGTTTTATAATAATTAATAACGAGAAACTGCAGGTGTGGATTTATGTCCAAGTTTTGGATCAGCACAACCTGTAAATTAGTTGTTGAAAGTTGTAAATATGTACATAATCATATTCCTATTCATTTCGTTGTGAATTAAGACCATAAAATTAAAAAATGTTTTTATTTTTTTTTTTGATCTTTTTCTTTGACAGCAGTCCTGCAAGATCTGTTATAAGGTAAAAAAAAAAAATAATTCTATGTCAATTGCTTATTTTTTCAGTAGCTATAATCAAGGATTCCACCCCTTTGAACTTTGAACATGAATGAATGTGAAATGTGAAATTGAGTTTCTTTTAGCTTCCATTATAAAGTAATAATAATTGTAATACTTTGTTGTGATTTTGTAGCAATTTGCCAACGTGTATCGATTACAAAGACACATGATAAGTCACGACGAAAGTGCTGGTCTTCGGAAATTCAAATGCCCTGACACTTCCTGCAACAAGGCATTCAAATTCAAACATCATTTAAAGGTATGAAGCAATTTTCCTCTGTTCTCTGTTCACCCTTTGAATTTTGTCTTGTGTCTCACTTTTACCCCACTCTTTCTATCTCTCTTACAAATTACAAACGATGCTGTTTTATACGCGCGATCTCTATTTTCTATTGCATGGACTTTTTTGATATTTGACTGTGATTTTAATGGGGTATTTTACTCATATAGATAATAATAGATAGAAGATAGAGGTACAAATGATCTTGTAGATGTTAGATCCTTCTGCCATGTAGAAAGTAGGTATAAAATGCTAAAAGAGGAACAAGTAATAAGTGTGAATAGATTATGAGAGCACCTTCCAACTCTAACTAAATTACCAAATGCTGTCTGCAAATGTGATATAGATTGAGAATTGAGAATTTAGGATTGAGATGCTGCGTTTGTCCCGAGGGATTGACTCGGAGCAGAAATGGATAGAATTTTCGTGTTTAGTATTTAGTATTTAGTGGTAGAGTTGGAGGATGGAATATCGATATACTCGGAGCTGTAAAGTGCTGTTGGTGGTGGTTGTAGTCGGGATAGGTAATTGATAAACTTTATAAACTTTTCCAATTACGAGACATTTTGGTCGCTTGCATGTCAACATTTGCATTTCAACAAGTCTCGGAAATCGGTGCTCGGTAATCATGTCAAACATACTTGTTCCTCTTCTTCTTTACTTGATGGCATGTTGATTAGTTGAGAGTGTGTTTGTATGGACAAAATGTATTATATATACTTGATATTACCTATACAGAGATACAGATATTGCTACCAAGTAAGTTGAGGGAATTTCCTGGTGAAAAGTACCTTGAAAGCTATAATATACTTGTATGTACAGTGTACAGATTACAGATATTTCCCTATTTTGTGAGTGTCATTAAACGTAGTTTGGAGTTTGTATTTATGCACCAAGATCCGAGATCCACTTTCGAGAAAACAGATAGATACAAATTCAGAATTTAGATACTTCAAGTACAGTAAATATTCATTTCATTTTCATTGGAAAGTTGAAATCAAATCATCCACATGACACATATGTACATTTCCTCTTCCTCTTTTACTCAAATGCCTAATAATACATATAATAGACTTATATAATGTATTATACTCAGGTTATTTACTATTTACCTACTTTCTGTGCATACTTTTACCGTTCTTCTTCTTCTTCCTCACTCGCAGATTAATTTGTTTACTAAGCTAACCTCAACTTTCCATGTGAATAATAATAATTATTATTATTATTATTATCAGCATCATCACAGTCAAATTTTGTTTTTTGAGGTTGAAAATAAATAACTTTGATTCCGCTTGTTGACTTGTAATAGAGCACAGAGTTTTCCAAAATAACCCACCAAATAATATATTGCCTTTATAAATATATATATAGTATTTTAGTATTGTATAAAATTTCTGCAGTATAATCTTTTTGCTTCTTCTAACTTTTACTTTTAAAAAATGGTGGATTCTAGGGAATTGAAAACTTTGACTTTGATATGTTTTCATAGGGGGTTTTATAGAATAGAATAATCTCAGTTTCTTCCACAAACAGTAGTTGAAATTATTGTTAACTAATAATAATAATTGTTGTCATTATGTATAACATTTTGTATTTTGTTTCATCTTCCCCAGGAACATGTACGAATTCACTCAGGGGAGAAGCCGTTCGAGTGCACTAACTGCGGTAAGAATAATCTACATCATTGCATAAATAATAAATCATCAACCAAAAGTTCAGTAGCTCTCGGTTCTGACTTATGAAGTATTTTATAACTTTTTTATTAATTTTTTACAGGGAAAAGATTTTCACACTCGGGGTCTTACTCATCTCACATGACATCAAAGAAATGTCTCATAATGAATCTCAAGGTAAACCCTCAGGAAATTTTATCATAATATAATGTGAATTCTAGTGAATCTGATGAGTATTTACATTGTGAATTGTGAATATATTATAATTTATAATGATTATTTTGTATGATATTTAGTTGGGTCGTGGTCGAAATGTGGAGAGTAAACTATCTGCATCTTCTAATTCTTCACCCCACCGAGGTGCTTCTGCTGGATTCCCTAAACAACAACAACAAACCCAGCCACAACAAGGACAAGGAGCACAACGAAATATTCTTTCAGACTCAACATTCCCAGTAGTTCATCCTCATCCTCTCCTTTCCGCCAAATTGGCCAAAACTCCCATCTCAATCCCAACAGACAATAATAATCTCACCTCAAACAACAACAACAATAATGCTGAAGTACACAGCAACTATCCATCCACCTCACCGCCATTTCTTCCACCAACTCTTCCAAGTAATTTCAACATCTTTAATAATTATTATTATTTTATATATTTATTTTTTTTAAATATTTTCATATAAAACATAAAACTCGTGGAAGTGTTGAAATTTATTAATTAATAATAATAAATAAATTTATTAATCAATTTGTTTTCAGGTCCATTGAACTTCCATCCATCATTCTTTATGGCAGCGGCAGGTTTACAACCACACAACCCCTACGCCCTAAACATGACCAACTTTTTAAATTCCCTCCCTGTAAATTCACCGTTGAGACAACTGGCATCTCTGGAAAAGGATGAGGAAAGTATTTCATCATTGAAAGGAGAGAAACTTGTGAATGGCTCAAATGGGTCATTGAGACAGTCCATCTCCATCTCGCGTTCCCCCTCACCTCCATCTCATCACTGGTCCTCCGAGCGGGACATTGGTCTCGGGAAGAAGTTGAACAGTAGTGGGATGAGTGTTCAAGGGGATGATTATGAAGAGGACATGGAGGATGAAGGTGTCCACATTGGTCCAGAAAGGGAGTCCAGAGGAGGGAGTGTGGGAGGGAGTAGTGAAGGTGGTGGGAGAGCTGTGATAAAACGTCGTCAGGGCAGAGGGAGAGGGAGAGGAAGTGGGATCGGAAGGGGAAGAGTAGATGAAGAAGAACTGGACGAAGAGGAGGAAGATTCGGACAAGGAGGACGAGAGTGTGGACAATAAAGTTCAACGGATTCTGGATACTGTAAATGCAAGTGTGACTCGTCAACTCCTTCAAGCCTGTCAGTTGAAAAATGGTTATGGTTTGGATGCAGATGAACATTCCTCAAGATCTTCAATCGCTGCTGGCTCACCCAACCCCACGAGTCTCCTCAGTAATCGCACTGAAGATGAAGACAATGAGGATGATTCCGGGATTCAGAACAATAATAATAATAATAACCTCAACAACAACAATAATAATAATAATAACCTCAACAACAACAATAATAATAATAATAGTAAACTCAATAATAATAATAATAATAATCATATTGGGATTGTGAAATTGGAGCAATTGACGGGAGTGGACGGGGAGAGGAAGAGAAAGACAGAAGGGATTGAAGGTCTGGCTGCACGACTTGAACTACGTCAACAACAAAATAAAACTAATGATTTGGAAAAGGGAGGAAAGGAATCACATTTAAAACATTTTCTTAAAACGGAAAATTTGGATGAGCTTCCACATCTTGGACTTAATGGAGAAAGTCACCGTATGGAAGAGGACCATCCAGACCCTTCCAGTCAGAGTGAAAATGAGTCTGGAGAACAAAGTAAGTGATAAAATAATTATTTTAACTAGATATTTCTACTTTGTCAGTTTATATCTTTCTGATTCATTTTTTGAGCTAAAAAACACACTATGATTGTGCATTTTGGAGATAAAATACAAGAGGATAAAATTAAAAATAATAAAATCTATTAATTATTATTATTTTTCTAGATGATCACAACGAATCAAATGAGACTGTGAATGAGGAAGGTCGACGAGCACGAGTTAGATCACTATTTTCTGAATCTCAGTTGGCAGTTCTTCGGCACCATTATGCACTTGACCCTCGACCTCGACGAGAACATCTTCTCGGATTAGCTCAACAACTTGTTCTTCCACTTCGAGTTGTTCAAGTGTACGTTCACATTTTATATTATTATTTATTATTAAGTATAATAGTAAAGTATAATTTATATAATATTTCATAAAAGTTTTTAGCTGTGATTACCTCATTAACGAAACATTATTTGTATTATCAATTTTTAGATGGTTTCAAAATTCTAGAGCTCGAGATCGTAAAATATTTGGGAAAATTGGATCTGATGGTAATTATACTATTATAATTGTCATATAATATTATTATATTTCTTTCATATACTTTGATTTTATCTAGACTAAAATGATAAAACATGTTGCTAATGATTGAAAAATATTTTAAATCATGTATGTTTTGGTTTTACTTTTAGGACGTGGACCACAAAGTTCAAGTTTTAGTAGTCCAAAGTCAAATGGAGGATTCGGTGGGGTTGTTTCAGCAATTTCTCCTGTTGTTTTCAACGGGTTTTCACCATCCAGGTTAGGACTTGCGATTTCTAACTGGGGTTTGTCAATTGCTGACAGATATAACAAAACTGATGATGATGATGATGATGATGTTGATGATGATGTTGATGATAATAAGAAGAGGTTGTCATTAAACAGTCTGTATGGTGATAATAATAATCATAGTAATGAGAGAAGTCCACGAAGTAATTTGGGTGAACAACCATTGGATCTCTCCACTAAAAAATCCACCCCGAGCAACTCACCCAGACCCTCAACAGCTACCTCTGAGCTCATGACATCAGACTCGGAAGAGGACGGCCATGGAATGTCTAACGGAAACCAACCGTTGAATTTGGTAAGTTTAATTTTATGTTCTCAGCAGCTCATAGTATATAAATATGTGTGTGTGTGTTGGTGATCATTTACATTTTTCTAAAAGTTTATGTGCTCATAGCTCAAAGAAGCACATATTATGCATAAAAATTGTAGTTTGTCTCTGGTTTGGTTTTGTATCTTTTTCTGTGAATGTAAATTTCTATTATTATTATCATCATTAGTATTATGAGTAGAAAGTAGAAAAAAATGCATATATGTGAACATGTGAATATAATTAGTACTCTTTTTTTCTTTTTCTTTTTTTTTGAATATTCTGTAATAATCATTTTTCCTTTGTCTACATTTTCCCTTGAAACAGAAACAATTTATGAGAACATTTGTTTCATGTTGCATGTGTTTTTTTTTACATGAAGCTACATGAGATACCTATCATGTCTAGTGTACATTTAGTAGTTTATTAGTAATACACTAGTAGACCAGTTCCCATGTATTTAATATTGCAAAATGTTTGTTCAGCATTTTCCCCTGTTTCCTTTCTTTTTCTTCATGTTTCAGAAGAACATTATCTTGTGCTGATTGTTTTTTCACACTGTCTCATCTGTGGAGTCAGGAATTACTTTCTGCATTCTGTGTCTTGTTGTATTTTTTTCCTCTGTTGTTTCATTTGATTCTCATATTATACAGAACATTTTATTTTGCTGCAACGTGTATCTGTTGGTTTTACGTCCGTGTGTATTGTCTCCAAAAAGGTTTTATTCGCACATTAAAAAGTTATTTGAGCACTAAACGGGAAACGAGACATGTTCATTCGCAATAGATGAAGCTTGTTCCTAAATTTTTCACTCTCTCCTCTCTCCCTTTTCGTCAATTTCTATCCATCTCATGTCCAGGAAATATCATGTAAAACTTGAAACATGTGCACATACTTTTTTTTATCTGTTTCTTAATTTGTATTTTGTGTATACTGGTTTAAAGGTTTAAAAAATAACTTAAAAATGTATGTTTCTTTTATATTACTATAATTTCTCATATTTCCTGTAATTTTTATAAGAGTTGTGTTTGAACATTTTTCCTTTTTGTATGATTATGGTTTTCATGTCTTGATTTTGTTTCTTTGTTTGTTTTTTGAACCGAATAAATAAATAAATATAGAAAGCCTCACCTTCTGGAAGTCCGTTAGTGAGTCATTCAACGACGACACCCACCCTCTTCAGACTGGTGACTGAAGACGCGGCCTACAATAATAATCGTAATAATAATAGTTCATCTCCAAATGGTAGTATAACAAATTCTCGTCTCGCAAGAATCCTATCTCAACCACCGGCCTCTCCCCTCAATTTCCAAAGAGCTACTTCAAATGGATCCACCTCCACAACGACAACAACTTTTGGTGACAACAACAATGGACGAAGTCCATCACCGGCGGTGTCTCTGGGAAATATTCTTCCTCCCAGTCTCATGTCCAGTTTAATTCCAGTACCGTCCAATGCCAGCAGTCCACATAGTAATGGATTTAGTGTGAATCATCATTTAAATATTAATCATCATTCCTCACCCTTGAATTTGATGGCGGGTGGAATCACAGTGGAGAACAATAATAAAGAACACCATCATCATCATCCCGTCTACATGAGTGGACTACCATTACCCCTAGTCGGGAGTACTGCTAATGCAAGTGGTGGAGGTGTTGTTGGTAGTGCTAATATTTCTGCAAGTCCTTCCAAAAAACGCAAAGTTACTGCAGGCACTAAATCCAGTAACAATGCAAATAACAATAATAATAACAATAATAATAATAATAACACAACCAATGGGCAAATTCCCGACGAAACCGGACAATTTTCATGTGATCAATGTGAAAAAACATTCAATAAGCCAAGCAGTCTTGCCAGACATAAATATGAACATTCAGGTATTGTCAAATTTAATATTATGATTTATAATTTATAATATTATATATATATATATATGTACTCGAAATGTGCTCGATAAAAAATTGAACACAAAAGTAAATCTATAGAAGTTCTCAATATTCAATATTCAATGTGTTTGATAATAATTATTATTCTTTATTAATTCTTTTCATTTAAAAATAGGTCAACGTCCATACAAATGTAATACCTGTGACAAGGCCTTTAAACATAAACATCACTTGACAGAACACTTGCGGCTTCATACGGGAGCGAAACCTTTTCAATGTACTTACAAGAAAAATCATAACATAGTCATATTAATTAAAAACTCTTAATGAGTTTTATTTGTGTGATAAATAAATATTGTACTAATATTTTATGCTTTTGTTCCATTTTCTACAAATCTAGGTAACAAATGTGGAAAGCGGTTCTCGCATTCTGGAAGTTATTCACAGCATATGAATCATAGATATGCGTACTGTAAGCCAACAAATCAGACAAAAATCACCAATTAACTAGAAATGAAGAAGGATTAAAGAAGAATATGTAAAATAATATATTATTAAATACAACATACACACATACCATATACGACATCGATAACAAACAAAAAAGAACGTGCGTTGCTTTTATTTTATATTATACAAATAGTACATGATATATATGCTATAATCTATAATGTACAACAAAGAGACATATTTTTAGTTTATTTAGTTTCTGTCTCTCGATAATCGATAAATAAGTGCCCTCTCGTTCTTATATATTTTTCTTGTGTCTGCTGTACATATATGTTGTACTATAGTATGTATATGCCTGTTGTAATATGCACATGTACATCCAATAACAAATTATTGTGTAGCATAAGTACATTTTCAATGTTCAAAGAAAAGGGAAACGGAACGAAACGAGAAATTCCATCAAACGTCAAAATCGAAAGTCTTTTAATTAGAAAAAAAAACATTGCACAACGATGATTATACCTATAAAAAAAACCACATGAAACAAACAACGATTTAAAAAACCTACTCCTTAAACTGTTATGATATATATATAGTGTGTATAAACACAAAAAAATAGACAAATACGAAAATGAATAAGATTCAAACAACATTACCATTTTAGAGATTAGAGTACTATACATGATACATACATACACAAGATAATAACAAAATAATGTGCGAAATATATATGAACTATATATAAATCCATAATAGTTTATTAGTAAAATAGTTTATCATAAATATATATATATGTAGACTCAATGTAATAACCAACGATATTAAAACTATATAAATATATAATAATATATGTATTATATATATCAGAAGGAATACATCGAATCATGTGGTCCCAAACGGGGGTCAACGGATCCTTTTTTAATGGTCATATTCGGATTCGCCATATTTTAATTAGTCGGAAATGACCTTTTAAAAAATTTAGACACCCACCCCCTTCGGGTGGGGAGGCATTTTATAGCGAAAAATGAGCAAAAATGACCAAGTCTACCCAGATTTCATTTCCACATTTTTCAACTTTTTTGACTTTTTTCAACGGATTTGGATAAAATGGAGCATTTCTGGTGGGGTTCTTAAAAATTTTTGAAAAATTCCCAAAAACACGCCTCCTAGGCGGGTTTGAAAAAATCGTCTTTCGGAAAAACCGCCAACTTTGGACGCCTCTGTAGCGGCGGGATTTGACTTTTAACAAATCAAACCAATCCTATCATACGTAAAAAAC
>JABASP010001260.1:0-32077 GCA_019776565.1 Sminthurinus signatus | reverse complement strand
CAGTCTTTTTACATTTCACGAGAATTTTTCTATGCATATAAACGAGGAGGAGAAAAAAGAAGAGAGAGGGAAGAGTAAAGAGAGGCCCACTCCACTCAAAGCCCATAAGTCTTTTTTAGAAAATCCAGGTCATATTCTACATTCTGGATTCTACATTCGAGATTCTAGATATTATATTTTATACTTGATACGCACTACACCGACTGAGGACTGCGAACTGCGGACATGATACTAAATGTATGACAGATTGCAGATATATCTTTTTATTTCACCTATCTCATCTCACTTTCACCATAGCTCAGAGTGCACAGTGCACAATGTAGGTTCAGCAGCGTAGCTTCAATATTTACGCACTCATGTCGCATGTCTCGTATCTCGTATTTTTACATCTATGCACAATGTTCAATCTTCAACATTAGCATCTAAATGCATTACGCGAAAGGAGAAAAGGGAACATTTGGAATTTGGAGTATTTAAGGAAAAGCTATGAATACTAATGCTAATATTTCCCAGTCTCTCATCTCCACACTCAACACTCAACACTCAACTACTCACAAAAGTTATAACGCTGCGATTCTGTGATATTTTCATACATGTATTTTCCCACTGTTGCTATTGAACATTTACAATTCTACAAACTACAAACTACAGAACGAAGACTAAAAACTTTAGACATGTCACAAATCACAAACAAAACCAAGAAAAAGACAAATTATCACAGAGTTGGAAATTTTACAAGTTGTTTACAAGAAACAAAAAACTAACGAAAAAAAGGAAGCAAAATAATTATTAGAAGCATTTTTGAGAATTAAAGTCTGTATTTTTGTATTTTGTTTTTCCTGTTGCTATACACATAATAAGTTATACGTAAAATACAAGATAAAATACATACAAAAGTAAAGTACATAGTCTGAAATGAAAAAGGAGGAAAATCATCGTGCTACTAAAATGGGATATCTATAACAGACTGGAAACTGGAAACTCGAGACTCCAGATTGAAAAAGAATTCTTGTCTTTCCCATTACTTTCAATTTTCACCCCGGAAATATTTCACCACACCAACACACACACACTTTCTTCAGACTATACATTGAGAATTGAGACTAAAGTAGAATAGAAAATCGACAAGAGACAGGAGAAGTTCCTTGTAGAATTTAGAGTTCAGTTGCACATGCAAAATAGAAAATAGAGAAATGTGCCGTTTGTCGTGTGTCGTTTGTAGTATGTGCTGACTTCTGGTTTCATGTTCTGTTGTGTTCTGTTGTGTTTGTTTTTGCTGTGTTACTTTATGGAGGAACAAAAAGGAAATCTATTTGCATATTCGGAGATATTTTCAGCGTGTGCTGTATTGAGTATTCAATGTTCAATGTTCAATGTATCAATGCCTTGTGTTTACTAGAACAAATATTTTATCCATTTTCATCTCAATCTCCATCAATCCACGTCCCTTTCACTTCTTCCTCCTTTTTCTCATGTACTCAATGCTCAACGCTCAATGCTCAGTGTACATTTTGTACATTGTTCACTGCATATAGAATACAGAATTGGATGGAATTGAATTGAATGGGATCGGATCGGACTGGCATAAATTCTGGATTGAATTACATCATTAAATTAGAGAAACATTAGAACTCTGCATGTACAACCTACACATTCTTTTTTATGTTCCTCGATCCGCCTTTCCATTTCCCCGTGTACCCATTTTCCCATTACCCATTATGCACAGTCTTTTTGTTTCTTCCTGTTGTTCCTGGTTCTGTCCGCCGTTAATACTACGTTATGGATTGGAATGGATTGGATTGGGACTTGATGATTTGGGATTTGGCGGGGAACATCTAACAATGCAACAATGTAAAATGACTCTCTAACGGTTATTGAAAATTGAAAATTACATCTTTAATCTTTATTCTATGTTTTGTATTTTGTATTTTGTATTTATTATTCAGGCAACAATTAAATGTAATTGAATTATACTTTTGTTCAATACCACGAAAGACGAAAGACGAAAGATGTACATAAATACAAAAAAGATGGATAAAAAGAATTAAAATCAGAAATGCTTCAAATCCTCTTGATTTTGTGGATTAGCTCCAATTCAAATAATCAAAAACATTGGATTTTCTTGACTAATTGTACTGTTATTCGTAATTCCAAGAAAATCTAATTATTTACAATTGTTATAAATTTTGTGACTCTCTTGATTCGAGATTCTTGATTCTTGATGTTTACCAAGAAAATCAAGAGTAGAAGAAGAACAACGAACAACGAACAACGAACAAAGGACAAGAGACAAAAGACAAGAGACGATACAAGACAATTCTTTTAATTGCTTGCGTCAAACTTCAAACTTGAAAGGACAAAGGACGAAAGAGAAACGTCAAACTTGAGCAACTTTTTCTCTTTTCTCTCTTCTCTTTTCTCAAGTTACGAGTTACGAGTTATGATTATTTGAGTATCTGTTTGCTGTTTGCTGTTGTCTGTTTGCTGCATGATTTAATTGCTCATTATTTTCATGTCACTGAGTAAAGAGTAAAGAGTTTTGAATCTCCAATTTCCAATTCTATTGCACAACTCAGTCACTGCAAATTGAAGGCTGCAGTCAAAATATTGTATTATTAAAAGAGAAATTATTTGACAAGGATGAGGATTTTGACTGCCAACTTTCTTGCGTTGTAGTATTTTCATTTACATAAACTGCATATGTCATGCTCCATACTTTATATTCCATAATACATCTGTAGTTGCATTTTCTTTTCTTTTAACACAACCTTTTTCCTATTACCATATTTTTCATGAGTTTTATCTTCTTCTCTAGAGTCTCTCGACATGTAATATCCCGGGCCAATTTGAATTTGAATGGGAATGGGAATCATAATAAATTTAATACAGTTGGATGAGGATCCAGAAAAAGAAGAAGAAAAAGAAAAAGAAGAAGAAAAAGAAAAAGAAGAAGAAGAAGAAGAAAAAGAAGATGGAAAAGAAGGCGCTTGTCAAATATACATGCATTCTTTGCTACAATGTACAAAGTACATGAATGTGTGTTTGGAGTTTGAGAAGGGTCGAGAAAGAGGATTATGAGTGAATAGTGAATATTGTGCGTTGATACATGTAAAAGAGTGTAGGAATAAATGCATTGTTAAATGTGAAGGACTTGCAGCTTGCAAGATGATGGAAAAAGGAGAAAGGAGAAAGGAAAATGATGGATGATGGATGAATTACATAAATTAGTTAAATCGGCATCCGAGTGCTCTTTGTTTGTGGTGGTGGGAGTCTCAACTCTCAATTCTATTGAAATTTGAAGGGGCTGTTGAATGTTGAATGTTGAATGCTTTAGTTGAAAGTTGACTGGATGGAAAATGGAGAAAAGAAAGCAGAGTTACTTTACTTCTTCACTTCTTCAGTTCTTTAGTTGGTCGAATGTCGAATGTCGGATGTCTGATGTCGGATGTGGATATTTACATGTATGTAGTTTTTAGTTGGTTTGGTTTAGTTTCACATGATTTTCATTTTCATTTTGGGATTGAAATAAGATGAATATTAATACGAATATGAAGATGAAGAGTGAAGAGAAAGGCAAAGGAAAGGAAAGAGCCTTTAGATTTTGTACATTGTACATAAAATGTCATGTTGTGTGTCTTCTCCTTGAATTTGAATTTGAATTTCAAGTTGAGGTTCAAGTTGAAGTTGACTCTGACTTTGAGTTTGAATTTGAGTTTGAGTTTGAAACGATGCTAATTGTACAAAAGAAGAAGGAGCTAAACTTGACTCTAGTAGACTAAACTAAAGAATGAGAATGGAGAATGAAGGACGGAGAAAAGGAATTGTAAAGTGAAGAAGATGAGAATGAGAATGAGGATTAGGTTGAAGAGAAGAGACTTTTGACATTTCGTCACGACGAAAAGCGGAGGACGAGCGACGAGTGACGATTCATGTCCAAGTGGCAGAAGCCAAACCAAAATAAGAAGAGACGGAACAAGATGAGAGATGTGAGATGGGAGATGGGAAATGTGAAATGTGAAGTGAAGATGTTTCAAAGTTTTGAGGAAAAGTTTTTTGAGAGTTGTTCCTTTACAAGTGTCTTCTTCTTATTCTTCTCTTCCTTTATGCTCAGCCTCTTCATTCTTTCTTCTTCACTTTATACAAGTAGAGTGAAGAGTGTAGAGGTTGTGGTCTCACTCTCTTCTGCTCCGTCAAACTCCAAACTCCAAGTCTCAAGTCTCAAGCTCAATTCAACAGTATCTCTGCTTTACTCTTTTATACACAGTTACTTTTCTCCATTCTCTATTCTCAATTTTCCATTTTCCATTGTTAAGTGGATTGGATTGTGTACTGTGGAAAAGAGGGATTTTTTAATGTGGTATAAAATAGTAAAATTCTTGTCTCTTCATATCTCATTCTCATTCTTCATTATAGAAATTCTAAGTTTGTCGTCTTTTCCGCCGTCCGTCTTCCGTCTTGTGGTAACATTAGCACATTCATCTTTTTTCCGCCTTTCCTTCTGCTTCGCTAGACTCAAGATTCTAGATTCTAGATTCTAGACTAAAAACACTAGATTTTAGATTTTAGACAGTAGATGCCATACAAAATTCATTTGTATTCTCATTTTCAAATTTATACTGCTAGTGACTCTTGACGTTTGACTTTGACTGTAGATTCTTGACAAAGAAGCAACTTGAGAAATTTCCTGCACATGTGAGGAAATCCTCTGACATGGGATGAACCTCAAGACTTGCATTTCTTTTCTGTGACTCTGGACTCTGGACTTTCCAGTGCAATTTCTACCTTTAGAAATTTTATCAGTGGAGCATTGAACAATGAATTGAAATTGAAGCTATTCAATTGAGGCAGTGGAATAAAAGAGTGTGAAAATATGTGTAATGTGTAGTGTTGTGTGTGGTCCGTTGAGGATTTGCTTGTGTTTTTGAGTTTGGACTTGAGACAAAACCTTTACTCAGGTATTCAGAATTCAGAATGTAGAATGAGAAATAAACAAAAGTGGCCGTAAACTGCAATTTAATCTGTAGACTTGGGGTAATAAAAAATACGTGTCTACCTTCACAAATTTTCTTTTGTTTTGAGCATTGAGTATTGAGTATTGAGTATTGATATTTGTCTTGTTGAAAGGGAATTGTTATAGTTTTATTGTAATTGGTTGTGAATAGCGAGTTTCTGTATTCTGTATTCTGTATTGGCATTTGTGTTTCTGCTTCTGTTTCTGTTTCTGTTTTCTAGTTGTGTTTGTATTTATAATTGAACTTGTACTCTGTACTCGTATTCGAATTTGAACCATGTTTTGTCTTGAGGTTTGCTGTTTTATGTGTAATTGTAACATGAAATACCGTGTACCGAATACCACATGTGTTGGATTTTGTTTCTTGGATTGGATATTGGATTAAATTTAATAGGATTGTGTAATTAAAGTTGTAAGGAGTAACGAGTAACGAGACCCAGGAAAATAAAAGACAAAAGAGAGCAATTATTTTCACAGACTGGCCCAAACAGAAAACAGTAAATGGTAAATAGTCCCCGTTTACAGTTTACAGTTAGAGGCCACCGTTTACTGATTATTTATTGATCATGAAAGTCACATGACACACAAAATACCAAATAACAAATAACAAATACATAGCAAAACCCTCCAACACAAATCCAAGTTCACCTTCTGCACAATTTTTGTATGTATTGAACATTGAACATTGTGCACTGTGGATTGTGTTGTGTGTTGTATGTTGTGTGGTCAGTGACCAAGTCGTACCACATCCAAACAGGCACGTACAACGTACAACCTTCTGTATAAAGAGTACAGAGTAGACAGGCGGAAAAAGGAAAGGCTACGCGACTATAATGTATAACATAAAACATAAAATAGTGGAATGTGATACACGTGTGTGTAACAGAATTAAGCTGGAAGATAATATGAAAAGGCATGAGCTTGGGAGGTCGCCTGTCTTGTTTCTTGTTGCTTGTTTGCTGTTTACTCTTTTCTATTGGCTGTTTGTTGTTGGCTCTTTGCTGTTTGTTGTTGGTCGGTGGTCGGTGGTGGTGGTGGTCGTGGTAGCAGCTGCAACTCTTTTTCTCTTCTCGTTTTTCCTCCCGAAATCCAAAATCCAGCATCTAACAAGTGAAAGTCCGAGTGAAAGTCTAAGGTTACACTTGTGCTTTCACTTTTAGTTACGGTGAGAGAAAGTGCTCAAAATTCTCCTCTTCAGCCCTCGGTGTGTGTTCACAAGCCAATCCAATCCTCATCCACTTCACTGGACACTGGACACAACTGGCCTGGCCTCGGCCTTGTCCTCAGCTTCGTCCATCGCTTAACAGCGACGAGTCAAGTGGAAACTGACAGAGAAGAAAAAGGAGAAAGGGATCCGAGTGTAATATTACAATGTTTTATGGAAACAAAACACGTGCACGCTTCCACGTCCACGTCCAAATCTACATCTACATCTACATTCAAACTGTTCAAGTCCAGCGCGGTTTGTACTTTGTATTTTGAATAGATTATTCTGGGATTCAGAGTTGTAGAATTCTAGAATTCCAAGTATTTGGAATGTCCACGCCAATGTGAAACATTGACATTGACACCAACAACCAGTCGAATGAGAGTGTGCCGCCTTTTTTATAAACGGATTTTTCGAGTTTAGTCTGACGTCTGATGTTAGAGAACCCTCTGTTTATTCTAAACTGAATGAACAGAAAAATGAAGGAAATTCTTCATACTTTAAACAGAGCCTTGATTTTCTGTGTAAGTTGTATAGTTATTGTTGAGGGCTGAGTCAACAATAACATGTTTTGTAAATGAAAATGCAACTGCAAATACAATTAAATGACTAAATATGATGATAAATTTGTCTTGACATGCTGTTATTTTCATTGTCATTTTCAATGTGATTGTGTTTATTTTGCCGAGTCAAAGTAAACTACAATAAAATTGGAAGTTGGATTTGCTAGAACATGGGATTTCGTGTCTGGCTGGAGAAAATAAGTATTATTTTTTTGGACAAGATAATTCCACATCATTGTGAAATGTAAGTCAAGTCAAGTCAATTTAAATCAAGCTTGCCCAAAAAAAGCTGGTCATGAAGCATGAAATTCTTGCTTTTTCTTTCCCCTATTTATTTACTTTTTGACTAGGCTTCAATTTAATTTCATGTCTACATTTTCCATTTTATATTTCTGATTTCTGCAGTAGACAAGATAGGAAAGATATCTCGGATTTACAGATACGGATAAACCTTGAAATTACATTAAGAAATTAAAAGCTTGTTGAAGACGACGTTCTGTATTCATGAATTTACATTTTACTGTAAGTTGACAACTGGCTGTCAACTCATTTGATGAAAAATTATTTGTATAAACATTAGATGATTATTTCTTCTCTTTGTTCTGCCGTTTTGAGTTTCGTCCAAAGTCCAAACTGCAAAACATGCGACAGAAAAACTGATTTGGATTCGGCTTCGCTTTTAGTTTGTTGATATACAGAACAATTTTGTATATGCTTCAACAAATCACGACATGAGTCATGACAAACGAGAACGGACAAACGACAAACAGTTGTTGACAACTTCATGTCTTGTTTATTTATTTATTTTATCCGCATTTCTGCATTCTCTTTATATTTTTAATTTTTTACATTACATTTAGCATTTAGTAAAATGCAAAATTTTGAATGTATTTCGAGCAGAATGAATACTGAATAATGAATAATAAAATGCTTCAAACTGAAATGAAATTTAAATACCTGCAGAAATTTCCCTCATTCTTATTCATTATTCTCTATTTACCACTGAGCTATTTGCCATTGAGTGAGCAATTTTATTTTCTTGGATTTTTGTAAAAAAGCGGCCTTGGAGTATTTTTATACTTTGAGTATATTATGATATTTTTGTGCAAGAATCTGTTTAGAAAAACCAAGTGAAAAAATGCCTTTATCCTGAATATAAAATCCAAATCCAAAAACTCCAAAACCCAATGACGTCTTCATTCAAATTCAAGTGGGAAAAAAGAGGAAAAAAAGGAAAAGTCTTCTTCATTTCCATAATGTCCACGTACGTTCCACGTTATGAAAGGATAAGAATAAAAATGTGGTGGTCTACTGACTACTGGAGCCAAAGTGGCAGTGCAGATGATGATGGTTCTTTTTACTTTTTACTTTGCTTTAGGTTAGGATAGCTTCACTTACTATTAGATGGAAACTCTGACAGGAAAAGTGAAGAATTTTCATTCCTACCGTATTTTAATATTTGTATACGCGATGTAGGATGCGGGAATCTTTAATAAATACGAGCAGATCTTTTCCATGCTCTATATTCCATTTTCCATATTTCATATTTCATACTTTACATTCAGTTTTCACATGATATCTTGTATAAAAGTTTAGATACATCTTACTTTAGCTGCTGATATCTTGTATCATCTCATCTCATCTCATATCGCTTCAGCTTCTGCTTTTTGTACCTCGTCACCACGAGACGTCTTCAATCTTCAATCTTCAAACTTCAAGCTTCAAATTTCTATTGAAACTAAACTAAACTTTGGTGAAAGGCGAGTGCAGTGGAAAAAAGTGCATTATGTACACAAATAATAAATACTTGGGATTTTTGGTGCAACTCTCTGCAAAATAGATGCACTGCAGTTTGGACTTTGAATTTTGGACTTGGGAGTTTGGTGAATGAGGAATCTTGAATCTATTTGTATTATCACTTTTCATAGATACTTTGAATTTCCAATCTCTAAGAATTTCCTCCAAGATTATGATTAGATATTAGATACTTTCTGCATAGAAAATTGATGCGATGAAATCTTGTCTTGAATATCGTCCTTGAAATTTCACATTAAAAATAGATAAGCTAAAATACTGAGCAGGAATACTTTGAGTAAGTAAAAGAAGGTAAAAAACTGTGTTGATAGTTGATAGTGATATTGTGGGGTTTATAAAGGATACTTGATGAATTGTATGCATATAAAATGCATAATGCATAACAGATAAGAGTCATGTAAACTATTCATCTGCCTTCCCCTTTTACTTTTTACTTTTTATCCATCCTATCGCTATTTGAAGCTGTATTTGTATTCGTATTTGTATGAAAATGAATGAATGGAGCTGATAAGGGAAATGTTTTTATTCATGCCATATTTTTATCTTTTATCTTTTATCAGCGTGTAATGTAATTTATTCTAGTCATCTGTTTCACATGATTTTTACACACTGTGGACTGTGCACATGGTGAAAATGATGAAGGAAATAAAAATTCAAACCGAGCAGGAATTCATGTTTAAAAACTAAAAACTAAACCGTATCGTATTTCCAGATTTGAGCATTTGAGCATTGAGCATTCAAGAGGAAAAGAAAAAGGAAAACTGAAACTGACGAGATGAGTTAAAGAAAACCTGAAAGCCTCAAAACTCAAAGCTCAAAGCAGCTTCATTATCATTCTGTTCACTCTTTAAATTCGTCCAAAATCCTGTTAAAAATACACAACTCAAAATTCAAAAGATTTCTTCTCATTGTCAGAGTTTTTTTTTTTACCTTTTTTTACCTTTTTACTTGGAAAGGAAAAAAGCTTAGGATATAAAGAAATACTGAATTCTTTACTTTGGACTTTGGACCATGTGGATTTCAAAGTCCAAAGCTCTAGGTTACTGCTCAATCCACCGTCCAAAATTCACAATCCACAATCACTGCTTTAAATTCTAAACTCTAAATTCTAAAGCAGATTGAAATTTGAGATTTGAGATGGGGATAAAAATGTAAAGTTTCTTTTTAGTTTTCTCGAATTTTCATTCAAATTCAAATGTACAAGCTTTCCTGGAACCTGGAATTCGTTGTTGTCCACATCCAATTTTCATGTTTGTCCACATGTTTTTATGCATGAGATCATGATCATGATCATGAGCCTACAAACTACAAACTACAAACATCCAGATCCCAGATTTGCATCCAGATTTGAAAAAAGAATTCAAAAATATCTGTTTGTATCTTGTATTTTGTATCTATTTAGAATTTAAATCCATCTCGTTTCTCTTGTACCTTTACAATTTACACACTTTTCCTTTCATGTGTATTCAGAACTCAAAATTCAGCATTCATTATTCAGTCCGCCTGGATCCTGGATTTACTTTCATTACCTTTTATGTAAAATGTACGCTATTTATTTCCTACTTTTTCCATTTCTTTTCTCCTTCTTTTTAGTCCAATTTCATCAACTAAGTCTACTTTATTCATTATGAAATCTACTACAATATCTTTCTGTGGTTCGTGATGATAGCAGAGCCACACCCACTCCCTCCCATCCTACCTGCACAATGTAAAATATATAAGTATTTATATTTACTATTTACTACACATTTGAATAAATGAACTCAACTCAATTCAACTAAGATGATAATTCTGTTGTTTTACTTGGATTTTCCATCACAAAGTGTACAACGTACATTCTGACGTTCGTGTGGAAAAAGATATAAAATCTATACAAATTTATTATGTTTAGTATAGAATATAGAATGTAGAGTAAATCTGGCAGATGGCATTACATGTTGGAGCTACATATAAAATATATAAAGCTGCGCGTATTTCTGGGTTCTAGATTCTAGATTCTAGATTCTAGATTTTAGATGGTGGATTTTGGCCTGTGGATCGGAAATGTCTTGGAAATTATATGGAACAGAGATAATGATGACAAATGACGGGAGAAAGAAAGCCAGAAAAAAGAAAGGGTAAATTAAATGAGAGGAAAAGGATGAAAGAAACGGTGTAACCTTATATTACTGTTATTATTATTATTTCAGTTCATATTACATTTCATCCTTTAGCTGTTGTGTGTAAAAAATACAATGCCAATGTACAAATACAGCCAAAACACAAGCGGTCCGCGGTCCGTGTATCTAGTGTCTAGTATCTAGTAACCGGAATTGTTCCTATGGCAACCACCTACCAATCGAATCCAATCCAATCCAGTCCAGTCCAGTTCAATGTTCACTGCAATCTACACCAAAATCTGTAACTCACGCACTTTTCCTCAAGTCTGAACTCTGAACTCTGAACTCGGCTGACTTGTGAGTTGTGAGTTGTGAGTTGTGGAAAGTAAAAGAAAAACAAGTCAAGCCAACTCAACTCACAATCAGTACAGCTCAAATATTGAACATTGAACTCACTTTCACCTCCCAAAAATTCCACAGTCCACAGTACAATATGCTACGTCCGTTACGCATAACACATTACAAAAGGTACAAAAAAGATGCTGAATGTAATAGAAAATACAAAATACAAGTGTTGTGTACAGATATTTCATTCGGGCGAGTAAACTCCACAATGTTCTGTTCTGTTCTGCTCGGTTGTGTGTTGTGCGTAAGTGTGGAGCGTAAGTAATGTGAGCCGGAAAACATTCCATTTTCTCCTTCATGTTATTAGAATACAAAGGCGAAGCAGTGGAACAACGGCTCTCCTGCTGCTCTCATGATAAAACACATGGACTGTACTTTGTACAATGTACAGTGTACAGTGTACAGCGGATAGATAAATAAACAAAGTATGAACACGTGTACAACGATTTGTATACAAGAAGTGAAACCATTTTTAATATAACATCATGAACGCACCTCAAAATTCGGAACCTGGAACGCGGAACGTGGAAGTGCGTAAACATAATAAATGCGTGTACTTTTCAGCTCCTTTGTACAAGTAGATCGTAGATCGTGGATTGAACGTTGAACGTCGAACGTAGAAAAACCACAACCAAAAAGAAAATGGGGAATAATGGAAAAATGAAAAGAGTTGACATAGCTTATGGCCCAAAACGCAAGACTCAAGACTCGAAACTCGAGATATCGTAAGATTGCACTCATCACTCACTCGTCTATTCAAATTTGAAAACAAGTCTGTTTCAAGTGGTGTGTGGTGTGCTATTTCCTCGAGGTAGGAAAAATACTTGGAAAATGAAGAATGGAGAATGTAAAATGTAGACAGTAGACAGAGTCAATCAATAAATAACAAAGGAAAAGTATTCCGGGATACTCTCTTTTTATCAAGTAAAAGGTAAAGGTAAAACACACCAAAAAGTATCTCAAGAAAAATACTAACTAAACAATGAAAAGGATATAAAATACAGAATTCAGCAAGCAAAAAGCTCAGTATTTCACGCATTATTTACTATTTATTAATTTTATTGTTAAAAAAGCTAGTGGAAAAAAATAGGCTTTGTTGTAAAAAATAAAAACCTCCACTAAAATTGAAAATGGAGCCACTTTTACCATAAAATTATTTTTTGTATGTAGTTCACTTGGATTTTCAATGGATTATGGTCGATGGTCAGTCACATGACAAAACAAAACAAAACAGAACAAAATACAGCAATTGAGAATAAGGTCAAGAGACAAGAGTCAAATTTCAAGTTTCAAGTCTTGTTATTTTCCTTCGTCTTATTACCAAAAAAGAATGGGCATCTAAAATCTCACATTCCACGCATAAAATAACACAATATTATGTACACTTTACCTTTTTTCTCGAGTACACGATACACGAGTCGTAAGTCGTAACATTACACAAACAAGAAAAGATTTTCAATTGGGGCTGAGAACCCAGAGAGAAAAGAAATATAAATAGAAATCTTGAGCTGCTTTCTCCGTCACTTGGTCAGCTCAGCTACGAGCTTTAGCTTTCTACTTTTTACAGTGTATTGTGTACCTTTTGTTTGTATCTATTTGTGGATCTATCTGTAGAATATCTGTACATTCTGAACATGTGTGGAAAAAAGAAGGAAAAAAGGAAAATAGACGACCTAATAATATCTAATCCAAAACTCGAAACTTGAAGGAGAAAGTCGTTCCAGTTCCAGTTCCAGTTTTACTTCCAGCTCTAGTTTCTAGTGTCCAACTTCCAGTTTCAGTTCCAGTTGGTTTAAGATATGTATAAACTGGAGACTCGAGACTCGAGAGAAAGCTTCAAAGAAGTACCCAAAAGCCAAAAGCCAAAAGAAGCAGAAAAAAGTAGCGTCGACCATCAAATAACTTGACTTGGTATACAATTTTTGGAGCTTGGAGTCTTTGTGTGAGTCAAGTATTAAATATCAAGTATCAAGTATCACAAGTGTGTGTGCATTTCATTTCATTTCATGCCATTTTATTCTCCACCTCATGTGTTCATGTGTTCATGTGTTATGCTGAAAAGTATCAGGGTGACTTGTGTTTTCTGTGTTCTTTTCTTGTCTTGTAAATGCTGTACTTTTTCTTGTGTCGTCATGTGTGACGTCTCCTGTTTGTACTTTCTTGGTCATTCATTTGTGTTTTGTGTACAACGTACAACGTACAATGTAGAACGTACATGTGAGCTTTGTGCATTGTGCAAGAATTCATTCTTTTGTGACCATCCAATTTTTGTAATGTAATTTCCTCCGTGTAATTTTATGTATTGTATTGTATTTTGTATTTTGTACATCCTTGGACATTGTGACTTGTGACTTGTGCCCTTTCCAAATTCAAAAGGGCTGAAACCTAGAACAGCTTCTACTTTTTTTATTTGTATGAGCTGGTCATTTTGTATTTTGTATACATTGTTCAATGTACAATTTGTGTTTATGTTTATTCTCATGGGATAAAAACTAACGACAACGAAGACGACAATAGCAACAAAAACTGTAATAAAGTAAATAGAGGGCAAAAGTAACACTACAACTGAAACTAAAACTGAAACAGGAAAAAGAACAACGAAACAAAAGTAAATAGTAATAACCGCGGAGCTCACAAAACAGAAACAGATTTGGATCTCTGATCTTTTTACTTTACTTTGTTCAGAGTACAGAAGAAACTACTTGAAAAAAGAGAATTTGTAAATTATTATGGTGAAAAGAAGAAAGAATCATTGAATTATCCTGTCCAAAAACCAAAGTCCAGCATCTAAATATCTGTGATTGTCGTTCGTAGAACTATGCAAAAATATTGGCATTGGCAGAAAAGGGGGAGAATTTGATCTGGTTAAAATACCTTGACAAAAAGATTAGGGAAAAAAAACAACTCCAACTTCAAATCCAAATCAACAGCCAAAACGTGTGATTCAAAGGTATCAAATCAACTAGACTCGACTTGATTTTTGGCTGACTGGAGACTCCAGAACTGGAGAACTGGAGAAAAACTCTCAATTCCCCAAGGTCTCACGTCTCCTCTCTTTTTCATCCACTTTCCTTTTCTTCCGAAAGGGAGCGAAAAAGTAAGCCGTCGCATTGTATTTTGAACGGCGTACTCTCTACAAATCTACGAGAATGGTAAAGTTTTTTCTTCAAGAAGGTTTTTTTTTCACGGTATGATATTTGCAATCATCAATCTACTCCGTTTGCACTTTCCCCAGAAGAATCAAGAAGACGCCAAACTTTTTTTGTGTGATGCAGAATGTACATGTTACATGTGCGTCCATTACCCAAATACGGACACAGACAGACAGACACAGACAGACAGATCAAATGGATGGATGAACTCTCAAACTGAGCTGAATTCAACTGACAGCCTCAATTTTTTTCATTCCAGGAAGGGTCAAGCTCCAGTCAATCTTTGACATTTGTGGCTTCTTTCAAATGAAAGTAATCCTAGCACAAACAGGATTCTGACCAGAGGATTTTCATCTTCTGATTCAGATTTTGATTTAAATTTCAAAAACAAGTTGTGATCTGGATTCTGGATTCTTCATTCTTTATTCGTTATTCTGATTGATTCGATTGCCGTCAGCCGTTGGTTGATTTTGATCTTGATTTTTGCACCGTTTATAGATAAAATTATGTTGTCGGTGTCTTCGACAATTCGAGTAGGAATTCTCTGATTTTGATTCTGATTCTCTGGAGAGGTAATGCGAGTCGAAATTTGAGAACAGAGAGAGGAAAATTATCACAAATTTGGAAGCCCGCCCAAATGCAATTGCACAAGAGTCCCTTCAATTTAACCGTATGTTCAATGTTCACTGTTTACAGAACAGGAAATACTTGGTTTATTATACGGTGTAGGATTTCTAGCCGAGGATCGAGGATTGGAAATTTGACATCCGGCTGTGATTTTCACCATCCAAATATGTTCAACATTGAACATTCAACAGCCGTTTCTACAAAGTGGATATTTATATGGGAAAATTACCATGTATTTACGGAGGATAATGTGATTACTTTTTTATAATAACAAAAATAACAGAGTACATAAAAATCAAAATGGAGTACACCCGTTCTTCTCCAAAAATAAAAGGAGAAAAAAGAGAAAGTCCGTTTACGTTTTACTTGAGCCGTACTTAAAAATAATGCTTGAGCATTGAGTGAGAGTGAGTAAAATGAAGGAAAAATTCCAAGATCAAGTCATTTGATCCAAAATCTTAATGTGTGTATTCCACAGTTTTTATAGAGCATGGACCATAGATAATGAGCCAATTTCAAGTTATACTGTATAAAGTTTTCGTAACTGTAAACTGTAAACTAATCTCCCGTTAAAAGTGTGATGGACCACTCAAGTTTAATGCGCCATGAAAAAATAGAGGTGCGACACGTGACAAAAGTACCACATTTTTTATTATATTGCCTACTTTACTTAGTACATTACACATTACGCATTACACACTTTTATTTTCCTCTTTAATCTTTAACTTAACTTTGGCTATTGGCTAAAAGGTGGGAAAATTTGAAAATAATTACCGCGTAGGTACATTAAAAAATCTTTTCAAATTCTACTCCGTTGTATTGAATAAAAGCTGGACCAAAATGAAGTAAAATACCTTTTTAGAGCCTTTTAGTTCCTTTTACCATTTTGATTGTCTCCATCTTGAATTTTGAACTTGAGTTTTGACGGAAAAGCATTTGATTATTCTTTTATGTTCTGAGTTTGAGATTTTGAGATTTTTGAGGGGAAAGGGCGACCATTATTTTGTCGAATCAAATCAGGACAGTGGGCTGTGAGATGTGAGACGTGAATTGTGAAGGAGTAGATGGAAAAAAGAGTGCGGGTGACATATCCATTATTATTTTATTTTATTATTATTATGACTATTATCGTCATTATTCTGAATTCTGAATTCTGAATGCTCAAGGCTGCATCCTCCATTTTTTCTGCCCGTAAGGACTCAATTCTCAAAACTCTAGTCTAAGTGAAAATCACCTCACCCCTTTTGTCATATATTCTGTCATTTTATGTGTACAATTTCCATGCAAAGAGCACACCATAATAATGCCACCGCACCAACAAAACCAAGACACGTTCAAAGTTCAACATTTCCCTAATATTCCGCTATTCGCAACGCATGAAATTTTCTGGAAAATCTGTCCTTTTCCTTTTACCTAAATGTCTAAATATCCTCATTCGTAATTCGTAATTCCCAATTCCACTGAAAACTGAAAACTGGAACCTGGAAGACGGAAGAGTAATGCGACTCGCATCTTTTACACTCAACAATAAATGTAAACGAAAGTGACTTGTCCCAAATTCAAAATCTGAAATTTGAAAATCCACAATAATTTAAAATTTACAACATTCTGTCTATTTTTTTCACTTGAATCCAAGTTTAGTTGTAAGTTGTAATTTAAATGTAAAGCCTCATCTTGTGCTAATGTAATATGTTTAGGTTTTAGGTCTTAAATCTTAAAAGCTTTTTAATTTCAAAATTTTTAAAAGGTTTACAGATGAAAAAATCCAGACATTTTGAGCACAATTTAATTTACTTGTTTCTTGTCATTTTTTCCAGGACTTGAAAATTCAAAGTTCAAAATTCAAAATAAAATACAAGAATACAAGACACGTTGAGCATGAAAAAAAGTTGACTACATTGTAAATTGTCACGGTATAACATTCATGAGCTTAAAGTAAACAGTAAACAGAAAAACAGCCAACAAATCAAAGATTATGCAAATTATGGGTGACATGTGTATTTTGTATTTTGTAAATTGTGTTTTAAAAAATAAACAGGCAGACCATATTTTAGAATTTTTTTATCCTTTGCCTTTTTCACCTCACTTCAGTTTAGTCTTAAATTTAGATGATACGAATACGAACACGAAAACGAATAATTTATCAATCTGGGAAGACATTTCCAGACAAAATACAGAATAGTGAACACAAATTAGTGTGAGCTTCTGTTTTGTGTTTCTGTTTTCTGTCATTTTACAGGTCAAGTTCCTCAAGTTTCCCTGAATTCAAATATTTCTTAGACATGGAACTTTTGTTTAGAAACCAAAATCTAAGTTGAGAAAAAAGAAAATATTCCAGATTCTAGACCCACAAATTCAACTCGACTCGACTCTCGACTCTTTGACGTCAAAAGCTGGGTATGTTCAACGTTCAGTTTTATTATACTTACAAAATGCTGAATGCTGAATTTGTGTGAAAGTTCAAAGTCATTTGTAAATAATAAATCATAATCTTGGAAACAAGGTGTACAATATTTTACTTTCCGTCCGATTCCAAGTACCAAAAATTCCAAATTCTAAATTCCAAGGGTAATAAAATTCAACATGGAACATGAGCATAAATATTCACAGCGCTTGAACGCTCACACATAGAACTTTGAACTTTGAACGCGAGTACAGGTAAAATCTGTAGCTGTAGTTGTAGCTGTAAAATATATAGAATAACAATAATAAAGTGGAGCTTCAGGTGTATTTCCAATTTCCATATTGTTCAAGTTGGGGAAAGGAACAAAGATTTCTACTTTGACTTTGACTTTGAATGTGACTGGAAAATGTGCATACATCATGTAGTTAAAGTTTTAAATATGGCCAATTTTCTTGTTTCTTCCACGAGTTTATGCTGCACATGGCTTAGTTTTTGGCTCCTGTAAACATGTGAACATTGAGCATAGAAAATAGAAAATAGAGCATAGAACATAGAGTACATTTTACATTTTACATGTCATCATGTATAATTTAAGAGACATTTTCTCCTCTAAAATGAATATTATTCCCCAGAGTGTGCTCACTGAATTACACGACACACGATGCGACATGTACAGAAATATATCTACCGAAGAAGAAAATAGAAAAAAGCTTTGTGTACATGTCACACGGCGCACAGCTCGTATAGTTTAAAATTCGCTGAAACTTTTTCATATATACTTTCAACTTTATGCATCTAACGCAAATACCAATGAATATTCCAATCCAATAGAAAGTAATAGAAAGTATAGCGATACGCTTTAGTCGACTCGGTATTAGACTTGACTTGAGAAGAGAAAGTAAAGTAACTGCATTAATTTTTTACAACTTTTCACCCTAATGATAGTTGTCACATGTCTAATTCAGTATGCGCATTTCCTTCGGTTCCTTCGGCATTTTACATTTTACTTTTTACCTGAGTCTGTCTCTTTTCTATTCTTGTGTATCTTTATCAAGGAAAGTTCATTTGATTTTTTAAATCATGTAAAAAAAGCTCACTTCATTTCAACTTTAAATTTAAATTTAGATTCAAAATGAACTCGAGTTGTACCTTTTTTTGTTTCATTGTGATATCATTTCAAATTACTTTGAAACCATCCCATCAAAATCAACATCAACATCAACATCAGTGCTCATCACTCTGGTCATTACTTTTATCTGTATTTCTCCGTCGTTTCCAGGAACATTCATGATAATTGACAGTAAAAAGTGAAGTCGTGTACTCGTCATGGAAAATGGAAAATGCACCTTTTATACATCTTTGTACATATTTTTAATTTTTAATTAGCTTGTAAGTATATTGAATATTTCATTAGAATCTGGAAAAGGAAGAAGCTAGAGAACGTACACGTGGGTTTTTAATCCCGTGTCATCTCCAGAGACAAAAACAGACTAAAACTGTAACACTTTTACCTCGATGCTCGATGCTCGAGGCTCGAGGGCGATTTTCCTCATATTAAATCTGCAATGCACAAAAGTCTAATTAGAGGATTTTGTTTGCTAGATTCTAGAATTTGGAATATCAAAGGAAATGAAAAGGAGATTTCTGAAATTAGACGCACTTCATTCATTCATCATTCATTTAGTTTAGCAGACTTTTAGCTTTTAGCTTAAAATCTAATGAGTAATGAGTAATGAGCTGCACTGTGTATTGCATAAATGTTGAAATGCGCATAGGTGAAAAACTTTGTCGCTAGTCAGCTAGAAAAGAGGAAAAGGCATTAACCTCCCATTTTTCATGTAGAATAAATAATAAATAATAACCTTTTGAATCTTGTTTGTAGTTTGTACTTTGTAATGTTGCTCATTTGTGAATAGTATTTTAAGAGCAAACTACTAATTTTATTAGCGTGGAAGATCAGCCTCAGGTTTTCTTTCTTTTTCTGTATCCGTCTCCGTCACAGTATTTCCGTATATTTTGCGATTCAAAACAATGTGACCCTTTTTTTTCCAAGAGTATTGTTAAACATATATGAATAATGAGCGCAAAATAGAAATGGGTGAGTGCTGAACCTGAAATTTGGGGAAAAAACTCGCAAACGCCAACCAGAACCAGAAATTAGATTTAAGAACCAAACTTCAACTTTTGAGTGAATAATCAATGGCAATGCCAACGGTAATAATAATAACAATAACAAAGAAGTATAGAATTTAGAAGGTAATTCACGCGATAGAGTCATTTAGATCATGATCAATGATCAAGAGTGAGATAACTCTGGTTTCACATGTAAAATGTGTATACATGATACATGATAGGAAATGCGAGGGGAGGAAGCATAAAAATTACACGTTTCAAAAATATACAAGTGGATATTTTACATTAATTCATAGGATTTTGTCCATTATTATTACAGATTACCCGGGTTTTGTGTTCGTGTTTCTTGTTCCTTGTTTCTTGTTGCTTCACAAAAGAAACAGTAAGGAACAAGGCAACAAAAAAAATAAATAATTAACTGGATGTAAACACCATAATATTTTTTCAGGGGAGATTTTATATTTATCAGTAATAGCTTTTTTCATGCATGAACTTTACATGTGTAAAATATCATGTAAAATATGAATTATGAACAAGTTCGCACTTCGTGCTCCTTGACCCGCGGTGCGTTTGCTGTTTTCAATCGGCAGTTCACTATTTCATGATAATATCATTCTTTATTAAATGGCCTATGGTACGTAGAGCACAATTAGAAAACAAAACCTGCCCGGATCCTGCCCAACCTAAGCATGATCCCGACTAACGAGAAAAACGGGGTTTTTATATTGTTGGTTTGTAATAACACGAATTGGGCGTTTTCGCACATTTTGGCCAATTATTTGGCGGCAAATTTTTTTCCCGCTAAAATTCAAAATCGGGGCTTAGAAAATAGCCAAAACGCATCGACACAACATTCAAATTTCGAAAAATTCGATCGAACCCCTTTGCCTCCGCGGTTTTTGGTGCCCTGAGACCCCAAATGCCCGGATCCTGCCCAACCTAAGCATGATCCCGACTAATTTTGATGAGCTCTTTCGAATGGTGTATGATTCGTTAAAATCTGAGGTGTCCGAGAAAAACGGGGTTTTTATATTGTTGGTTTGTAATTATGAAGAAAAATATTCTGTTTCTCATTATTTTTATAATTAAAATTAGAAATGATTTCCAAAATTTAAATGCTTTTTACTTTTTATCTTTTATCACCATGTTTCTTTAAAACTTTATTCTAAGGATTTCATAAAAAATGCTCGAGTTAGGTAAAAATTTAGGTAGAATTGTATACAATTTACATACCGCATGATGAGTTTTGGCGGAATGGTGGTGAAAGTGAGCTGAGCTCCCACAGTCCGAGATTTCGTAATGAGACATTTCTCAATTATCCTATTGAGAACTGAGAGTTGAGAGTTTCAGAGGTTTCTTGTTTTTTTTCTTGTACAATTTATAACACATACTCCTCCACACCGGGATATAAATCACTTATTATTATTATTATTAATATTATTACTACACAATTACTTTGAATTGATTTTGAGCTCTTTATTCTTCCACTTGATTCAATTACATTTCATCACAAAGGGATTTGTAAGCAGTGGTAGAATTGCTGATATTTTACTATTAGACTTTACACACAAAACACAAAGAAACTTAGACCAGCGGCTCTGGCTAAAACCTCACAGGATTCAGGATGCCTCACAACTCACAACTCAAAACTCACCACATGAAAAACCACACACACCGCACACCGCACAACATGTACAAATTATAAATAAACGAAGCTCCAGCACCAGCACATCCGAACAACCGAGTACAACAACCAAAAGAACCAAGAGACACAAATGGTTTCATTATCAATAATAATAATAATAATAGTAGCAGGAGGTTGATCCCTTGCTCTGTTCAGGTTTGGTCAGTGCTCGTAAATTAAGGAAAAGCACCCAGCAACAACTATCACTTTTATCACTCACAATTCACAAGTCACCAGTGTTATTGTTCTAAATTGAGTATCAAATGTTTATCACCAATTACCAATTTTGCTTTGATGCACTCATTAGTTTAAAAATGGGGAATTTAGAATTTACAAGCACAAGAACAATCAACAGAAATGGAATGAGCCCACAGTCAAAATCCTGTCACACGTGTACACGCTAAACGCTGGACAGTTTCTTGGACCGACTCTAGACTCAAGACACTTGCACACATGTGTGTATGAATGAGTATAAAATTCAAATCCACGACTTGCTTTACTCGACTTTGAGCTACAGTTCGCCGTTCCTCCTTTTTATCAATATCAATATGAATATCGTGCATATTTACAATATAAAATATCAGCACTATACTTGTTTACATATAGCAACAGTCGCTACTAGATTACTTATTTATTTATTTATTCCGAGTGCCACAAAGTCACTCAATGTACAGAATACAAAATAAAGCATAGATTGCACATTGTGGATTGTGGAGTGTATCAGGAAAATGGGTTACTTTATTTTGCATTTATTTCCCTTTATACAGCAATTGTAGATAATTTCCAGCACAAATATTCAATGCTATAAATTGTGTTTTATACTTTGTATTTTGTACACTGAAGATAATAACTGTGACTCCGTTTCTGTCTGTGACTGGGATGAGAATTCAAGGTCTTCAGTACCTTTTCACTCAACTAAACTCAACTCGACACTAGACACTCGACACTCGACTCTCCAAATTTAGCTTTAGTTTAGTCATTATGCTTAAAATTGTACATATTTTATACATAAAAGTTGGGGTTTGTCCTCTGCATTTTGTATTTTGTGTTTTGTATTTGTATTAAAATCGGAATCCGACTCGGAATAATTAATTAGCTTCCTCCATCGATTTATTTACTCGTCCATTTCACATTTGGTGCATGAAATATTTATGTGTGTATTTCGTAGAGACAGAGTTATGAAATTTGTGGTAGTGGAGCATTTAGACTGTAGACTTCAGACTTGAGACTGAACTGAAACAGTGGAATTGAAGACAAGTACGGAAGTTCATTTCTCTCATTTTCTCATTCTCTCGCTAAATTGAGCCCTTTGTTTTCCACCGTTTACTTAAATGTTCCCCTTCCTCTGATTTTCCTTCTAGTTTTAGTTTTGGTGCTTCGTCTGGTTCTTCGTTTGGAGATGTTGACTGTTGACAGATAGAGAACAGAGAATAGAGAATAGAAAAGGCTCCAGAAGTCTATCAATATAATATCTGTACACTATTTTCAATATTATAGATTGTAGATGGAGATTGGAGATTGGAAATAGATAGAGAGCGATGGAGCCTAATGACTACTGACTGAACTGCGGATATTAAAGTGGTGTTTGTTGGAGTTGGGAAAGAGAGTCTGAAAATTTGTTCCATTTCACCACTATTTCACAATAATAATACAAGAAAGTTGGGGAGAAAGTCTGCTTCTCTTGTCTGGTTCTCTTTCTTGTTTTGGTTCAAATCAAATGGGATGTTTATTCAGGCTTCTAGAATTCTAGAGTCTAGAATCCTTGCAGAATTCCAACTATGCTTTCCAGTTTCACAGGCACCGGGTTTGTTTTGTTGTAGCTTGAAACTAAAAGTCAGAAGCTGATGAATGATGAATGTTGAATGTTGAATGTTGCAAGTGCGAGGCAGACAGAGACAAAGACAAGGACAAAGAGACTTGACTCTGATTTTAGATTGACAGACAAACAGAACAGAAGAGAACAGAAAACAGAGTAGCCGAAAATAATAATCCGGCTTTTGCTTTAGATTTGGCTTTGGCTTTGGTTTTGGTCGGGATTGCGGATTGAGGATGAAGTAGCCCACGGACGTAAACACGAAACACGAAAGACGGAACAGTTCTTTCTGGGTTCATTCAAGATAGTAGATTTCAGTGTTGGTTCAAATGAAGCATGGCTTCTTTCTACTTTCTCACCAGCATCAGAATCAGCTTCAGCTTCATCCCATCACAATGACATTTCTTCACTCGCTATTCAATTCTTTTCCTCTTCTGTATCTTTGTTTGTTTGCTTGTTTGTTTGTTTATTGTGGGTGCTAATGGGCTCGCTCGCTGGCTTTTGGGCCGTCTTTCATTACTCACATTTGTACTGCCTGGTTCTTTGGATTGCTGGTTCTCGGTTCTTGGGATCGTTGGTATTGCTGTAGGCTGTAAATTGTAGACTGTAGACTTTAGACTGTGGGTTTTGGGGTTTCGGTTTTAGTCCATGAATGAACCAGGAACGAGGAACCAGGAAATTTGGATGGAGCGATGAAAGATGAAATAAGTTTGCGGTATGCGCAGAGTCCAAGTTGTAGTCGTAGTCTTATGAGACCATAATTTGTGGATGAATTTGGAATGTATCTTCTAGATTCAAGTTTCTAAAGTGTAGATTCTAGATTCTAGATTGTGAATTGTGAAGCCAGTTCTTTGTACAGTGTACAATGATTAATCACCCCGTCAAAAAGACAAGTATTTTGCTCAACTCAACTCAACTCAACTCAACTCAACACAACCTAATGTTAGGACACTCTTACTTTCTTTCTTTCTTACTTTCTTATTTTCTGCAGTTTGCCCACAACACACAACACGCAAAACCCTCACATTCACTTTGTGTAATGAAATATCGTAAATAATAAATGATAAACGGAGAGGAGGAAAAATTTACAAAAAGAATTCACTCCAGTGGAAAATGACCATATCAAATTTTTGGACTTTGGCCTTCATTTTCTATCTTTTTTTAGTGTGAAAAAAAATAGAACTGACGCTGACTCTGAAGAAGAAGACAGAGAAATTTGAAATAAATTTCTAAATTGGCGGGTTTTATAAATTATAATAATAATATTTCAGTTCTTTCTTTTTCTTGTGTGAAATTCAAAGGCCTTTGCCATTGTTTCTTCTTCATTATAATGTAATTTTTCTTCTTTATATTTATTATTTATTGTTTATTGTAGTTTATTTTTTATTTAGTTTAAAGTTTGGAGTTTAGGAGGAAAAAAGCTTCTTTATTCTGTTTCGTGCTTGTGGGTGTTTGTGTTTGTGTTTTTATTTGTTGTTGTTATTTTTTGTGGTCATGAACAGGGAAAAATGAGTTTGCTGAACATTGTAAAATGTACTTTGTATTTTTTTGTACATTTTATATTTTAGACATTGACGTAAAAGTTAAAGCTGAAAGCATTGAGTGTTGAATTGAATATACGCACAAAACACACAAAGTTCAGAGTTTGAAGTTTGTTCATTTTCTTTGGCTTTGGTTTTGGTTTTGACTTTGACTTTATGCATTTTTTAATTTCCACAGTAAACAGTAAACAACACAAAACAGAAAAGCCAATTAAGCAACGCTTACAAAGAACAGTGTACACTTTACAATAGACAATAGACACTGTATTTATTCTAAGGAAACGTGAGTACACACTCCACTTTTTATGTACGTTGACTTGACTGTCGACTTCACTGTCGACTGTTGACTGTTGACTGTGAAAACGGAAACAATGTCAATATTTTCCGTGTTTTCCAAACATGTGAAGAATTATGACGGCAGAGCGGCGTATCTACAATTTACAACTGAGGTCGTATTTTATTTATGTTGTAGCTGGAACTGGAACTTAAACTGAAGCTGAAACTGGAACTGGAGCGGAGTTTGTGGAAAGATTAGTAAATTTTTAACGAAGGGTAGTCAACGAACCTTGACGAGTTTTTTCTGAAGAGAAAGGAAACAACTGTAGAAAACTAGAGGAAACTTTCAATTAAACTCCAGAGGAGAAATGAAAGGAGACCGCAGACGTAGACTTGAAATTTGACGTTAGATATTTTCTTCATTCTTCATTTCGTAGCTCGTTTTAATTTTCAATTCAGCCCGCACAATTTTCATTGAAATATGAAATATGAACTAGAATTAGAACTAGGAAATGGATTCAAAGGGGAATTTGAAATTTAGAATATGAAAAGTGGTTCCTTTTTCAAGTCAAATTTTATACATTTTTAATCATTTCTTGACGGATTAGTTTGTTATTTATATCCAAATTTCTTGGGAGTAACGTACAATTTACTTTGCACTTTGTTTTGTTTCTAATTTATTCCTCCAAAACACAAAACACCGGCCACCGGCCACAATGTTCCGGTACAACAAGAAATTAAGAGGATTTTCGCGGTTTCTTCTTGAGTTTTGAATCTTAATTTGAATGAGCGTTTCCAAGAAGTTGTCAATTATTAATTTTTTAAGAACTCTTCCTTTCCAAATAAATAAATAAATGGAGATTTATCTTCTATCTTGTTGTTGTAGCTGCTGCACAAGTGTGTTAAAATTTTGATTTCTTATGCAAGTCTTTGCATTGTTGCTTCCACCAGTTTCACAATAACTGTCTTTTTCTGCTCCAAGTTTTCATATTGATGAAAGCTTTTCAAGCGTTGCGATTAACTTGAAAAGTGAATATAAGCTGTAGGCTGTAAATATCACTCATTTCTTCAGTATTTCAGTTCTTGCTACACCAAATTGTCTCGAGTCTGGAGTCTGGAGTCTGGAGAAACACGGAGGAAAAGCATTATTGTTTATAGTTGATACTTCATGAAAGTGAGAGTGAGGACGAAGATGGAATATCCAAGTCGGAATTTGGATGGGCCATGTGATATGACGTTTTCCATCTCTTCCTCATTTCTGGTCCTTCGTCTTCATCTTGTTCTTGTTCTTTGCGTTCTCTTATCCTCTGAGCTGTGGCGTGGCGTGGCGGCTGTATTAAAACTTTACACTTAATTTACTGTGGCAGTGACGGATGGTTGCACTTGAAACTTGAAACTAGAGGCTTGCGGATTGAAGCGAGTATGAAAAAACTACTAAATTCCAATTCCAAATTCCCACCACACGTCATGTGCAAATTCCAATGGATCTTTTGGGTGGTTGTAGCAATTTCTCTCTTTGGCTTTTGTCTTTGCAACTCTAACTGTATTTGTAGAGTTATTCTCTTTGAGTCCGTCAAATATTTGGAGTTTGGAGTTACTCGTAGATCGTAGAGACTATAAAAACACCACTTGGGAATTTTTAGGAGTAATTATCAATATAAAAGAAAAAATATTGGTCACTTTATTATTATTATTATTATTATTATCGTCTTTTTATTTGGTCCGGAAACTAAACTGAATACAGAGTAATTTCTGAATATTAGAAGAGACGGAAATATCAATATCAAGGGCGATTTTGGTTTGATGCTCTCGAGGGAATTGGAGGTGTTTAGCGTACAGAGTTTAGAGTTTAGCACATTAAGTATTATTGTATAAAGTATAAAGTACGAAGTATGTATGAGGCTTATGAGATTAGAGAGAGATCAAGAGATCGAGAGATGGAGATGGAGAGAAAGTCGCGTGGTTCGGATTTGGTTTGATTTTGATTCTCCTCTCTTTTCCCCTTCCTTGTGACTGGAGAGACACAAGTCAACTGAGTGAGAAGCGGAAAAAGTTCCCTGTATTATATTATATATTACTCCGTGCTCTACGCTCTGCGTTTTGTGTTCTGTGTTTGTGTGCGGAGTTGAGCTGACTTGAGACTTGAGTTTTTGGGATTCTCTCTACTTTACTACTTTTCTAGTTTTAGAGTTGGAGATGGAAACGGCGAGAGAAAAAGAGAGAGAGAGAAAGAGAGACGCAGTCACTCAGTCAGTCAAGCAGCCAGGCAGCCAGGCAGTTCCTCGAAGCTCTAAACTCGAAACTCGAAGCAGACTGTTTGTAGACTGTAGACTGTAGACACTTCTTATATTATATTGTACATTATACGACGTGTAATGTGTAATAGACCAGCTCAAAACCAGTTTGGAGGGAGAAGATACTGAGCTATTTATGCTATTTATCCTCCAAATTCCAGGCATATTTCAAAGCTGCTCTGTTTATTCAAATTTACATTTAAATGCAGATATTCTTGTCAGTTGAAACTAAATACTAAATACTAAATGCTGTGCTTGTTGTTGTATACAGAATTTTAGTCATATTTCCTCGCGCCTGGATGTTGGATTGGAATTTCATAAATTCTATGTTTAAATTTTTATTAGTATGAAGTATTCAGATGGATGAAGATGGAGCAGCAAAATCAATTAAAAGTCAAAGTCAAAAGTCAAGTAGAAATTTAAATAAGAAGAACATGTGTAAAGTTGTCAATAATTTCAAATGTGTATACAGGAAAAGCGGAAGTGTGAAAGAAATAAACAAAGCAAAGGAGAGAAGATCCAAGTTTTGGTATTCTTTTCTCACCTCATTATTCATTATTCATTATGCATTACTTATTACTCGCTACACACTAGACACTGGATGAACGCACTAGTCATGAATTACGAGTCAACCACGGTTTTACTTGCTTCAATTTCCTCTGTTCTATCTTCATCGTCGAGTACCGAGTAACCAGTTTGGAGTTTGGAGTTTGGAGTAGAAAATTTAAAAATGCATCCTGCTCATTGCATTTCACATCCTGTGGAAATGTAAATTATTTCCTGATTCCGATTCCGATTCCGATTCCCAATTCTTTTCTTAGATAAAAAACTTCTATAAAAAGCCTCATTATAAATTGAATTCAAAATTCTCAATGCTCAAGTGAAATAAAATGAGTCTCATATTTACCTGAAACTCAACTGTCCCTTCATTTTTAAGCCTTTTGTTTCTTATTTCTCATTTTGTGTCATACCAATTGTTGGCCTTTTTTACCTACTCGTGTTCATTTGGAATTGGGAATTTCAAAGATGTGCGTTTACACGTGTCATTCTCCGAATCCGATTCCGAAATTAGAAATTAGAAACCCTCCGTGGAATTTCGTGTGCATTTGAAAAAAGAAGCTAAATACGTCAACATTTCCCGCATTTTACTGCTTAGATTCAATATTCAGAATATTTTATTCAATACTCTGAAGCTTTGAAGAGAAAAAATAAAATGAAGGTCCATGTTCTTGACTCTTGATTCTTGACTTTAGAGTTTAGAGTTTAGACTTGAGAGAGGGCTTTTACAGTCTAAAACAAAATTACCAGGAATTACACAGCACATGGACGGACACTGTGTACTGTGTATTGCACTGTATTGTATTTATGAGTGGAGGATTTAGCTGCTCAAAATTTAAAAATCTACACACTGCAGAGGCAGAGGCTCGCTCTGGGCTCAACTCAACCCAACCCAACTTTACAGTGGCTGCTGAAACAAAGAAAGGCGAAATGACAGGACAAGTGGGGAATCACAAGTTTGATCTCAGAATGAAATGGAATGGACGCTCCACAACTCCTACGGCTGTACATTATTGATAAATAGACCACAAAAGGTTAAGAGTTAAGAGGATACTTTTCAAACTCCACAACATCCAACTCCAACGATCCAACGTCAAGTCAAGTCAAGGGGAAAAGAAGAAAAAAGAAGAACCAAAAACAAAACAGACAAAGCCAAATCCAAAGTCAAGAGTCAAGAGTTTTTGAGTTTTGAGGAACTACGTACAAACTTTGCAAGTCCAGAATCCAGTATTCCAGTATTCCAGAATGGCAGAATGGCAGTATTTTGTGGGGCGAGTGGAATCCAATGTTTTTACGCATGTTTGTTTTGTTTCATTTTACTTTGTTTTCTCGGCATGAGCACATTCTACATTCTACAAGGTGCAGAATGCAGAATACAGAATACAGAATAAAAAGCAAGTCATACTCCTACTCCTACTCACATGTACATTAAACCTACGGCTATAAAAACAACAACTTTTCTACTTTTCAACTTTTAAATGGAAATGGAGATGGAAAGGAAATGGAGTAGACCAGAAACCAGAGTGGCCACCATTTTATTATTATTCTACAGAGAATGTGGAGAATAATGTAATCCTTTAATAATTGTGTGTACCTTGTTCAGGAAAGGGATGTGATGCTTAGGTAAGTACATGACTGAATCTGGAATCTAGAATGTAGAATGTACAACGAGGAAAGTAGAATGTGAGGGAACCTCAAGTATCAAAAATAAATCCATACCGTCGTCCAGCCAGCTCAACTTTGGATCAAGAGTCGAGAGTCGAGAATCAAGAGTCAAGAGGATTCTGTGCTCCAACACAAGACACGAGGCACATTGTACATATTACACATTACAGATTACAGATTACATGTGTGCTGCTTCCAACTTATGAGCGACGGGATCTTGAATCTTGACAACTCTCTCTTTCTCTCTTTCTCTCTTTCTTTCAAATGCTATATAGAAAATATACTACAATATGAGTACTATTTAGAATTTAGAGTATATCCAGAAAAGTGCAGAGGTATTCTAACAGTTCTTGACATTTCCTAAATTCTGTTACTCAGTTTCCCCATTCCTCTTTTCTCATTCCTCTTCTGTTGTGTTCACTATATTCGTTGCTCAGGTTCTCTGACAGCAAGAGAAAATAGAAAATAGAGTTGACTTGAGTTGCCTCTCTACATTTGGATTTTGGATGTTGGATTTTGAAATTGGCCTTTGCTTTGGATTTTGGGTTTTGGATTTTGAGCTTTAAACTCGAGTCAAGTTGGACGGGAATTTTAGACTTGAGACTTGAGACTTTAGACATGAACGTCGAGTTCAAGTTTTGTTCAATGTTGAACGTTGAATGTGGACAAGGGAATAATAGTAAAGTAGTTTTGAGTCTGGATTCTGGAGGATACTGGATAAAGATATGGAGGAAATTTCAAGAGTCAACTGCCACTCATAAAATATTCCTTGTTTCATTTTCCACTTGAAATCCTGGGGAATTTACAATGCCAATGTGCAACTATACAAATATCTTTAATCTTCTGTTGTTGTTGCTCCTTTTCCTTTTCGTTTAATTTTCCTTGTGTGCTGTTGGTTGTTGGTTGTTGGTTGTTGATGATGTGACTATGTCCTAAATATCTACTCCAGCTCCAGGTTCAGCTCAAGTTCCAGTCTGTTGGCTGGAGAATCCAGAATCCAGAATCCAAAATAATGTTCAAAAGAAAAGGAAAAGAATGATCCTTCCAAATACTAAATACAAAATACAGAACACAGACCAGATCAATGGACAATGGACAACTTTTAGCAGTCATCCTTCTCCTCAGACACGAGTCTCTAAATTCTAGACTTTAGACACTAACGATGGTAGCGGACCGACATAAATCATTTCCAGAGTCCAGAGTTGTTCATCCACTAAATCGCCTTTCCTTTTTTTAGAGCCAACTAAAACTGCCCAAGCCGGATGTACACCAACAAAATCCAGCCTCCAGCCTTTAGATTCAACTCAACTCGGATAAGCTTTCACTTCTTTTTTGAGGAGGAACAGCCATCGGTCAGCAAAGCTTTTACATCAAAGCCCCCATCAAAATTGGACATGAAAAACAGAAATAGGAATAGACACCCCGTCAATATGAGTAATTCCTATCTTATATAATATATAATATCTTGGATCTTGGATCTTGGGCTCAGTCAAAATCATGAGGTGTCAAAAGTCAAGAGAAGAAAGATTCTCGTCAAATTTCCTCGTTAGGTAATTTTAATGATATTACATCCAATCATATTCAATATGATCTGATGGATTCACAATTCAAAAATGCAGACGTTGGCTTGACTTGGCTTCTGACTTTTGGACGAAGATTGAATGATGAAAGATGAAAGATGAACGATGAAGAATGAAGAATGAAAATGCTACTCAATACTCAATACTCAAAACCATCCCAATTATTTGAATTCACTTTCACTACTTTCCGTCGTACAATTAGAATTAATGACGTGGATACCCTTTGTAGTTTGTAGTTTTTATTTTTACTGTTATGTGCTTGGAATTTCAGGATTTCAGGAAACCAAGCTGAAACTACATTTTATGAGCACAAAAAATAGAAAAGAGAAAAGAGAAAAGCTCAAGTGTGGAGCTCATTTTCAACATTTGACAGGGAGGAAAAAGCTTTTACCGTTTACCTCTTTGATCATTCATTTGATCATTGGATTGGATTGGACTTGATCGGATCGGCTCCCCTTCTTCCTAACTATTCCCGCTGTCGGGTAATTGTCCTGCTTTGAATTCAAAGAGAGAAGCCTTATGTATTTTCTGAATAGTAAAAAAGTAACAAGAGAAAGCCACCAGCAAAGCCACAGGAATGAGATCCAGATCCAGATCAAGGTGTTGTAAAGCTGTGTGTTCTGTGTGTGCAGGTGAGTAAAGATTGGAGTGGGAAACAGCACGTCCAATGCCCATTCATGCCTGTGCCACGAGTGTAGATTGTAGATTGTTGAGAGTAGCTTTTTCAACTACGTGCACTTTCCTTTCATGTTCACTAAAAAGGCCTCTCAACTTGCAATTTCCACCCGCCCGTCTCATCAAAGGTGATTCCGAATTCCAAATTCCAGTGGCCGATCTTCGGCTTTCGGGTTTCGGTTTTCGGCTTTTGGTCTATCCTCTATTCAGCGCTTGTTAATCCCAATCCAAATTCCAAATGCGATGGACGTTGAACGTGGGAGTGAAATACCAAACGCCGATCAAAGCTAAACCAAGTGCTGGAAAAGTTGAGGAAATTCCCTATTCCATTCACATGATCGCCGATCGGCTCATTGAGTTATCCAAATTATACAATACTTACACAACGCAACAATGAAATGAAATAACTCATGATTCATGATAAGCAAAGTTTTCTAAGCTGCACGTCATTCTGATAGTTCTATTTAGGGCTTCATTTTTAGGAAGCGAAGCTGCCTATTGCAATCCTGGTGTCCGTCCGTCCGTCCGTCCGTCTGTGTACAGATTGAGTCCGCTTTGCGTCGACTTTTAAACCT
>JABASP010001259.1:0-32080 GCA_019776565.1 Sminthurinus signatus | reverse complement strand
CCAAACACTTTTTCCGACTAATTCGAGGTCGCTGAGTCCAATGGAATAGGTTTCAAGAAGATCCGAGATGAAAAATTTTTTGACCCAAAAAATCGAAAAAATAAGTGGCGTTGAAATTTTCACATGTTAAATCCCATAAGAAACTGGCCATTTTTGATTTTGATGAAATCTTTAAAGTTGAGGTTTGTAGAGTCCCTCGTGTATCCTATAGGGTGTATGTTGCTTAGATGTTGTTCATAAAATTAAAAATTAAATTAAAATACGCACAATATTTTTGAACGAAATTGTAAAAGACATACTTTAATTTAATACGTTAAAGTAATTTACTTTAAGTAGCATTCTTACCCGATGTAATATAAAGGCAGCATGGAGATATTCTAATCCTTCTAATGTCATAATTGTGTAAGCTTTAATATTAGCAGGAGTAAGGACAATTTTAGTATCTCGAATAATGACTTCCATATCTGTATCCATAAAGTCGAAAACCAGACTAATATTTGAATGATATCCAAATACATCCAGTAATCCTAATATATTTGGATGATGAAGTTCCTGTTGTAATTTAATTTCTCGTAAGGCAGTTCTATTAACACCATCACTAAAGTCAGACTTTGTTCCTACTTTAATCTGTAAAACCAAAAAAAAAACATAGAAATACACATGAAAAACAATTAACTAATGACATGTTATTGACATCAATATATATATATATATATATATACTATACATATGAAACGATTTTGTTTACCAAATATAATCATTATTTTATAGTTTATAGTATGACATACCTTTTTGACAGCCACTATTTTATCTAGCACCAAATCTTTTGCTTTGAATACTGTTGCAAACTGTTAAATAAATAATAAAAGAGTATATTTTTATACACATATAATATATAATATAAGCATAATAAATAATAATTAAAATATAATATTATATAAAATCTGTATCTCTCTGGACTCTGGACAAACACAGAAGTATAGTTTTTAAATCTATAAAATGTCAACTTACCTGTCCTTCACCCAAGAAATTAATTTTCTCATATCTCTTATGAGAACTGATTGATGATGCTCCAGAATCCATGATGATGGACGTCCTTTAATTAACTTTTAATTACAATTAACACTTTTATCAAATATTGTCAAACATTCACACAAAAATATTTTGAGATTTGAGATCGCAGATCGCAAAAAAAAAAAAAAAATCCTGCGGCTGTTCAATCTTGGCGGTTAGTGGACAAGGATCAGATAAAAAAAATTCAATTTTTATTATGAATTCAGTAGAGAAAGAATGTTAAAAGTTAAAAGTTGTGTTTTTTTTTAACTTTTAATTAAGAAATCTGTGTTAAACGGTATTTTAAATCAATTGAAATATCTAATTTTAAAAGAGTTAGATTAGTTTTAAGTGATAGTTTATAAAAAGTAGCATATTTTGGAAGTATAATAGTGTAAATTGTGAATTAGAATAATGAGGAAAATCGTCAATATATATAAAACAATGTTATAAACAAAAATTTTCATTTTATTTTTTATTTTGTATTTAAAAAAAAGGTTAGTTTTTAATCTTGAATTAAATCATCATAATTTATACAACATAATTCCATGTATATGTAGAACTATAACGAAATTCCATCAAAGTTCCTAAAAAAACGTAAGTAAACCTATAATATAATTATGTAGTACACACTCAATAAGTGTACTACATTACTACATAGCCATTTATCGATCGTGCATTGTTTTTTTTTGTATTTTAATAATATTCATTTATTGTATGTAAGTATGTAAGTATATTATATAATACCAAAGTAGAAGAGGAAATCATAAAATTAATAGATTTGTAATTTTTACACATGTACTTAAAAAATGTTATTCTGTTTGTGTGTAATATATGTATTAAAAATATGTGTAGGGTCGACGATTTTGACTGTTTTCATCTACCTATATATTATTATATATCCAACTATCAAGTATTACACGGTATACTTAAGTAATACATTCAACAATTTTATAAAGAAAACTTCTTTAACAACACAAGGTATTAAAAATAAAACTTTTTATTATATTACAACCTTATTATAGTTTTATGAAAATAACATACGTCTATACAAACTACACAATACTATAAATTATTAAATACTCATTTTTGTTTGTATAAAATTTCAAATAGAAAAGAGGCCATTAGAAAAGAATAAAACAAAATGGATAATTCAAGTAGAGGTCGTGATAAAAATTCCTCGAGACCACCTATTGAATACCTTCTTACTGGAATTATAAAAAGACCTTTATTAGGTTACAAGTTTTCAAGACATAAAGTTCGACATGGAGCTAAAGTTCTTAAAAGATTAAAATCTCAATTAAGTTATGCTGATCAAAAATTATATTCTTCAAGACAATTTGCTGAAGGTTCTAACAAACATGAAGAATTCTTTTGTTATAATGCAAATGATGATGCAGACCCTGATGATTCTGTTGAACTTGATGATGATAATTCTACTAGCTCCAATTTTACAGATGGAAGTAGTAGTACCAGTAATAATAATAACAACAATAATAATAATAATAATAATTTTAATATTATTGGTTCCAGTAGCTCGAGCAGTAATAATAATAATAATATAAATAACAACAACAATAATAGTGGTAGTAGTGGTAATAATGTAATAATGAATATAAACAATAGTGTTGGTTGTGGAAGAAAATCCATGTTTTCTTTTGGAAAAGGAGGAGCAAATTCCAAAGCATTATTATTTCAAAATGTCTCAGTTAATATAGCAGATTATGTGACTCAACGTCATTTAGGAAATTTAAGTATTAAACAACCTTCAATTCTTCAGTCACATATAATGGAATCATCATTTAATTCTCAATCGGATTTCTCTATTAAACATTTACTCGTTAATGGAATATTACAAGAAAAACCAATCAAAGTTGAAAATTTAAATAAAGTATTTTGTTCCCAATGGTTGTCTGATAAACAAACTATATTAGGAACAAAGTGTAATAAGGTATGTGTAAAATACATGTATTAAATATTTGTGTGTGTGTACATATTATATGTATATTATATGTATGCTATCAAGATATATTTAAGATATCATTATGTAAAGACTAAAGAAAATATTTGTATAGTATTCAGGGATCTTGAATATATTATTACTATATTTTTGGTATTTGAAACTTATATGAAATTTTTGTTTCCCTTACGTGTAGCTCATTGTGTTAGATGTTCAAACAAAACATATGACACAAATACCATCTTTAAGTCCATCACCTCGTAGTTTACCTCCAGACTCTCAATGTGGAATTCATGCAATTGAACTTAATCCATCTAAAACGCTTTTAGCTACAGGAGGCAAAAATCCAAATGATGTAGCAGTATACAGACTTCCAACTATGGATCCAGTCTGTGTAGGCGAGGTATGTACATATTATGCTCAATAAAAAAATGTACTTGTGTGTTACATCATTTTAAGTAGCTTCTGTTTCTGGAAAAATATCAAACAAAGGATATAGATATGAACTATAGATATTTGTTTACTAAAATTGTAGCAAGTCCTAATAATAATATTTTACTACATTTTAAGTATACCATGTTGTTTTTTTTTAGATGGCACATCAAGATTGGGTTTTTGGAGTAGCATGGATAAATGATGAATATTTTGTATCTGGATCAAGAGATACAAGTTTAGCTATGTGGAGAGTATCAGAAGAAATACTAGATTCTACATCTTCAGCATTTTCGGATAGTCAATCTGAAACTTTTAATAATAATAATAATAATATTTCTAGAAGCTATCGTTCCGAATTAAGTCAGAATATAAATAACAAAAATAATAACAACAATTCTATTCATAAAGTCGCATCATTAGATCATTCGTATATTCGAGTACCAGCGCATACTTATATGACGGCCGTATCACGTAAAGAGTGTAAGAGTGCTCAAAAAGTTCGTGATGTCGTATATAATAGAAAGTTAAGTGAAGTTGCCTGTGTTTCTTTAAACGGTTATCTACATTTGTGGACTAGTGAAAATTTTACTCAGGTATAATAACCTATAATATATTTTATGTGTAATAATATGTGTTTTATGTTTTACAATACTTTTATTATGACAAATGTTTTTTAATCTATACTTATTTCTTAATTATTTGCAAATGTATAAAATACGAGTCATATTGACATATTGGTTGATCTAGTGTATACAATATATGAAAAACATCATACAATACTAAATTTAAATTAAATGTTCTTTATTTCAACTTAGAAATTTTCAAAAAAGCTTCCCTTTGGTCTCGAAAATGTTTGTCTCGCTGTTCATGAAGATTATGGTTTATATGCTATTGGTTCCAAATCTCACACAACTCTATTGGATTCTCGTACAATTCAATGTGTAAAGAAAATACCTTCAAAATATTCTGGTTATGGAATCCGTTCTGCTAATTTCTATTCAACTCTTCTCTCTATTGGAACTGGACAAGGAACCATCATGTTTTATGATCTTCGAGCTGGAAAATATTTAGAAACATATACTTCTACTGCAAGATCTGCTACATTAAAATCCAGTACAGGTTGGACTTATCCTGATGAAGAAATTATTATGGATGTTTATCGGCAAAGATATACACCAGCAATTTATACACATTGTATTGATATGTCTGGTACCCGGATTTTTGCTGCTGGTGGTCCATTACCAATTACATTATGTGGAAATTATATTGGTTTGTGGCATTGATTGATACTTTTATTGTAAATTATTATTATTATTATTTTTAATTTTAAACTTATAGTGACTTACACCTTTATATATAATGTAATATTATACAAGTGTAGATGTAGATATATATATATATATCTATTACTTCATGACGACAATTTCGAAAATTGGACGTAAAATGATACATAATCAGGTGTAATTCTAAGGGTGTAATATGTATGTATTTCTAAAGAATATTATGATGTACTATAAGAGCTACAGGTTTTTATCAATCTTTTTCTATAGTTTAAATATTTATAGCAATCTACTACTAATTAAAACTCTTTTACAATATATAATATAATATATACGGTACACACTATAATCATACGGTCTTATAGTCTGTAAATTTTTATAAACTATAGTATAAGCTATTTAGATATTACTTAAGTCGAAAGTATGGATGGTTTCTACCACGTTTTTGTAATGCCTTTTTTTTTGTTCTTTCTGCTACAATGTTCTGGAATTTTTTCTATCAAAGTAGTAAATTTCAAATACATATTATATGTATATATATGTAAGCTATACGTTTATTTGATATTGAGTTTACAAAAAAAAAGCTCAAATCAAGCAATGAAATATTTGAAAAATCCATGTTTTTGTATTTCTAGTACATATTTAAACATAATAAGATTATTACTGCGTCATATTGTTGTAAATAATAACATAGTATAATACCTACAGCACATTGTTTAGGCATCTATATAATAATAATCTTTAATAATCATAATTTTTTACTATTGTTAATCTATCGACTACTACTACTACTAACTACTTACACATACACACAATATTATTAGCGATACACGATATATATGTATATATATATGATGCAATATTATGTGAAAAAACATCCTAGTATTGTTTATCATTTAATATTTTATTAATTATTATTATTATACCAAGTTCAGGATCTTGTCAGGAGACAATTAGTCATTTTTAATTGTAATATGATATTGTTTACTTTAATGTACAACGTTTTTATTTAAACTTTATACCCTTCAGTGTAGTATGATATTACATAATATTATTATTATAATTCAACTCCCCTTAAAAGTACAACATGATGAATTTACTTTTCACACAATATTAAATATTGGATTTATTGTGAACCCAGCTTATGAACTATGAACATATATATATTATATTATTATAGATATATTATAATGAAATTAAATGCCACAATATGATGTATAATAATAATTATTATCTTATACCACAAGTATTTTTATTTTTATCACACGGATAAATGATGAATGTTTTAGATAAATAATAATTTCGACTTTTTTTTTGTTCGCAAAATTAAAAAAACATGAAAGTATGAATGTGTTTGTATAAGTTTGTTTGTGAAAACTGTTATATTATGATTATTATATATATTATATGAAAGTGTGATTTTTGAATAGGCATAAGACATAGTATATTATTATGTTAATATTATAATGATCTAACTATATAAGAGTACACATTGTTATGCTTTTTTGTTAATATGATACAAAATTATAAAAGGGGGGAAATGATGCATAGTAAAATACTAAAATATTATATAATATATAATGATTTGTGAGTGAGGAATGATGATGTTTGGTACAAAAACAGTTCTAAACTGTCATGTCTTTTTCTTATATATTATTATTAAATGTCTAACCACATTTTGTAACTAAAAAAAACGGGTCCGAATCGGACAACAATAAATAAAGTCGAATGATAAACACACTGCGTACATGTATACAATCATCTTGAATCTTGAATGCATTTTTATGTAACAGAAAAAAACTTACAACAACTATTTGTTTTTTTTAATAGATAAGAAACAACGGAAGAGGCAGCATTATTTTATTTCTTTTTCTTTTACTTCGAAATTAAAAGAGTATAATAATAAATTTTTTTTAGTATTTTGTATACATTATGTATATTCTCCATAAATTCATAATGCATTGCAATTATAATTATTTGTTTTATATATTTTCAGTGTAAGTTATTTTGCGTTTTTTTTAAATATAATCACAATCATTCTACTAATAATTAATAATAATATTGTTTTTCTAAAACAGTTTTAGTTTTCTTAAAGACTTTTGAAGCAATGAAAACATATATATAAGTATATGCGCATTAAATAAATGTAAAAGATAAATGCACAATTAAAAATACAATACACAGGGTAGTAGGAATAAGGGACAACAATAATAATTAATAATTATAATAATACATTATAAAACGTATAACAATGCAAAACTGGTACATGGTAAATATAACAACACAACAAGTTAAAATCATCTCTTTTCTGTAAATATTACATTTTCTTATAATATATTATTACATAAACATATATATAAACAGTAGATTATTATTATTATCATTCTTATTATGAAATTCATTATTATTAATGAATAGAAAGTATTGTTTGATATAAAGCAATAGCAATATATAATAATAATATTTAGTTATTTTTTTACCATGATCCATTTTATATAGCATTTTGCTTTTTGTTAAACAAGTTTTGTTTTTTTTTTTTCTCTTTTGAAAAATGTTATAAACTTGGTGGTAATAATAATAATATAATTAGTTTGAATTTGTTTAAGTATTATAGTATAAGGTTAATTGGTTGTTTTTATAGTTATTAGGATTATAATAATAATAATTATTATTATTATTATTCCCTCATCGATTCCTCTGTTGGTGCGGCACCCATTGTATCTTTATCCTTCTTTTTAGATCCTGAGACAATATCATCAATTCTCAATAGAAGGATAGAAGTTTCAATTGCTGTTTTATATGTTTGTAATTTAACAGAAAGAGGTTCCCAAATTTTTAATTCATTCATATCCACCAAGTCACCAGTTTCTCCATTGATACCAAAATTTGTTTGTCCAGCTGCATGTTTTGCTCGAAGGGCTGTCAATGTTCTTATAACATTAGCTCCACAATTTTGTGCTAAAGTTCTTGGGATAACTTCCAAAGCTTGGACAACTGCACGATAAGGCCACTGTTCTACACCTGTAATAGCTTTAGATTTTTCAGTAAGAGCATGTGCAACTGCCATTTCAACAGCCCCACCACCAGGAACAACTTTGGGTTCCAAGTAAATATTCCGAGCTACTGACATGGCATCTTGTAAATTTCTTTCAACCTATGTAATAAATTTAAAAAAATGAAAATTTATTAAATAATGATAAAAACTAAAAAATACTTTAAACTGGCATCTTGTATAATACAATCAAAAAATACTCTAACATAAGGTAAATTATACATGCTTTACAAATTTATTTATTGATTTATTTTTTCTTCACTTACTTCTTTAAGAATATCTCGAGATGCTCCACGAAGAACTATTGTACATGCTTTAGGATCTTTACAATCGGTAACAAAACAGAAATATTCATCTCCAATTTTCTTGACTTCAAATAATCCACAATTGGTTCCTACATCTTCTTCCTTTAGTTCATCTGTACGACTAACAATGGTGGCTCCCGTTGCACGAGCAATACGATTATTATCACTCTTTTTAACTCGTCTAATTGCTGTAATACCAGCCTATAAATGGACAATAATAATACAATAATATATATTTTATTTCAATAGCGATACGGATACAAAACAACACATAATATGAAATATATTAGATATTATATTCAATTTATATAATAATATATTTTATGAATGAAGTAATGCACATTACACATGTGCACTATAATAATTAATGTAATATAAAACATAAAACGTACCTTGACAAGGAAATGTTGGGCCAAATCCGAAATTCCTTTCTCAGTAAAGATCAAATCAGGTTTGACACGAATAATATCTTCACACATTTTTTGGATAAATTCTTCTTCTAATTGTAACATTTTTGTGAAATCTTCTTCCTTCATCATTTCAACATTGGTTACACTTTCACCTTTCTTGTACTCGAGATTACAGTCCAAAAGAACAACACGAGGATTTTCAATTTTACGTCTCATTTTTTGATGAGTTACATCCTTATTCAACATGATCCCTTTCAATACATAAGAGTCATCAATTCTTCCTCCAGGAAGTTTTTCAACTTTTGCATATCTTTTGATATCAATTTCTTTTCTTCCATTTTCTTCTAAATAAACAGTTTTAACAGATTCTTCAGCAATATGAACAGCCAAATCACTCCATTTTGAAATAAATTTTGTTCCAATACAAGCTTTTATAACATCTCGAACTTGATCTTGATTAGTGAGATCAATAGGTGTAGCAATTTCATCACGAAGAACAGTAATCATATCTTCTAATGCTTGACGGTAGGCTCGGATTATAACAGTTGGATGCATTTGTTGACTTAAGAAAGGTTGTGCAGCTCCTAAAATATCACCTGCTAGAACAATAACTGATGTTGTACCATCTCCAACCTATAAAGAATAAGAATAATATTTTATATTATGATCCATATTTACATTTCTCATTTCTATAAATTATTACATTTTCCATTTTTCATCATTAATAATTATTATCAACACAAAACATATTATTATGGTAAAAATAATAATAATAATAATTATTAAATGTTAAAAGTATACATACCTCTTCATCTTGAGTCCTAGCAATTTCAATCATAGACTTGGCTGCTGGATGTTGGACTGTGATTTCTCGAAGAATTGCATTTCCATCATTGGTCAAACAAATTCCTCCCATGGGATCCATCAACATTTTTAACATAGCTCGAGGACCAAGACATGTTCGTACTACATCCGCAATTGTCTACAAAAAAAAAAGGGTGGAATTTTAATATATTATATAATGTAAAAAAAAAAGATTATTCATTTAATTTATTTCCATATCAATGTAACCTATTTGACGTTGTTGTATTCAATCTACATATTATATCATCTACATTCTACATTCTACATCACATCAATAATCAACATCACTTTTTTCCACACATCAACCATCACAGGAATAAAATAAAAATGAAACCAAATTGACAACATACAATATCAATTACTGCAAATTTCATTAATCAAATTGTGAGTTTAGTTGTTTTATAGATTTGATTTCCAAAATATAAAATGTAAAAAAGTCTCAAGTCTCAATTAATCTGACATGAATTTAAAATACTAAAATCATCCAGTATTATATTTCATTTTTCATTCACGGACAAAAGTGTATACAGATTACTTAAAAGCACACGGTTAAATTTACAGTATTCAAATTTTAACTCAATTTTTTATATAATCAAATTAAATGCAGTGATTTACGATTTACGACATAATCTATTAATATATATTATTATGAAAATAGAAATACAAAATAACGTGTTTTGCACATTTACCTTGCCGGCATTAATATTTTCCGTCTGCACTTTCCGTCCCGATTCCCTCTTAATATTAGGATCTAAAAACAAAACAAATTATTAGTATGTGAAGATCAATTAAAAAATAATAATTTTGACTTACTTAGGACAATTATAGGTTGATTTCCACCAAACATTTTGATGATTTATAAAATCTAAACGACGATGAATTAACAGTGAATGATAATGATGATTCAGAAATCTCGTGTACAATTCAATCGCCCACACGCTATAAAAACACACACACGAAAAGAGAATTCTCTAGACTGAGGACTTTGCTTTTGGTTTGGCTCTAAAAAAAAAAAAAAAATTATTTGAAGTAAGTGTGGTAAAATCAGGGTTCATTGAAGAAGCTTTAGATGCCAGCACAATCAAGATTTGAGAACGGTGAACTTAATATTATTATTATTATTATTAAAACATTTCTGCATGAGAATATTTATTTACCTATGTTTGTTTTTTATATCACAGGGAAATAAAAACTAAAAAAAACAATGGGTTCTTGGTTAATCAACCTTTTTTTACGCTGTAAAACTGAAATAATGATTGAGACTGCCAAAGCAAACCAGTGGAAAGTATTAAATTTAAGTCATCAATCTTTGAAGGAAATCCCAACATCATTATATTCTATTTCAGATGAACCAAATCTCTCCTCAAATCTCAAGTCTCTTTCCCTTGATCATAATAATATTAAACGACTCCCTTTGGAATTTATTACATTTGTTTCAAAAGGATTAGAAAATTGTTCATTAGCAAACAACCGATTAGAAGGAATCCCATTGACATTTTCATTCAGTGGTGCTTATAAACATTTGAAATTTCTCAATATAAGTGACAATGATTTTTCCAAATCCGGATTTCCTATTGCAATTTGTCATTGTTGTTGTAATCTCCAATACTTATGGGCGAATGGAATACAAGTCAAAGAAATTCCAAAGGAAATAAGTCTATTGAAAAACCTACGTACGCTTGGACTACGGAGAAATAAATTGTCAAGTTTACCCTCATCAATAGTTGAACTTTGTGATCTGTCTTGGTTAACTCTGGATCAAAATTTAATGGAAGAGATTCCTATTTTTATATTTCAACTGAAAAATCTCACGCATTTGAACCTGAATCGTAATCTCATCTCAACTCTCCCTCCACAATGGTTTAATCTCAAGGTACATAAATATATTATATTTTTACTAGGTATTTACGGATAAGGATTACAAGCACATTATAAAACATAAAAGTCTTCATGTAACTTTTTTAGTGAAAATAGTATAAAAGCTCTTCAGTTTTTATTCCCATTGAAATGTGTGTACAATCCTTTGTAATCTTATGTATCTACGTATCTCTTGCACAACCCACTCATATTTCAAACCTCACGTTTCTGATACATTAAGAAGACTTTTGTTTGTTTGTTTTTCGTATATATAGACAGCATCAGCAAATGAGCGTAGAGCGTATTTTCATCATTTATGTATAGTTACCTAAAAGAGCATCTTTTCATAGAACCTTTTTTATTTATTTACAAAACAAAGCAAAAAAAAAAACCTAAACATCACAACAAAACAGGCTTTTACCTTTTAGTCAGATTGGAAAAGGCAGTGTGTAGTTTATAGTTTACGTTTTACACGTGGTGCGTAGTTTTGATACAGCTTACACATTTTTATATGTCTCATTTTTCCTCAGGGGTATTTATAACAAGATTTAAAAAAAAAAGATACACAGTAGAACATACAGATAATAGATGAGATTTGAGATAACAGAGATAGATGTAAGTAAGTATACAGGTAAGAACTTGATAGACTTTATTCTTAAAACTTTCATATATATATGAATCATGAACAGTAGTTGAAGATGAGAAAATTGTATTTACTTCGGTATTTACTTAGTATCGTTAGTATAGCTGTTACTTTTCTCTTTTTTTTCTTGTACAAAACATGTTAGAGATAATAGGAGTTTGCTTACATGAAATTCCGAGCTCAGTTTACTTGATGGGACGCTAATGAGTTCACCTTTAAAATGAGAATCTAGACAATAGAAAAAAGTAAACTGAATTCCATGAAACTTACCTACATAATATAACTATGATCCAATGTATATTGTATATTTTTATGCAGGCTCTACAGTATTTGTACGTTCGCGATAATCTCCTGGAGATCTCGGATAATCTGATCCGGGATATTCAGCGTTCTCCGAATTTGAAATGTGCAGACTTGACTGGTAATCCAAAAGTATCACAAGATCCCTTCTTGGTAAGAATCTGATTTTTAATACTCAATTTTACCTTGTTTGTTTGTCAAGTTTCAATCTTTTTGTATCATCATTATTGATTTTATTATTTTACATAGTATATATGGTATCTTTTATCGTTTGTACACTGTACAGTGTACAACAAAGTTAAAAGTTAAAATGTAGAAAGAATTGAGAATTGAACGTGTTTACAAAATCTCGTCAGTGGGAATTGGGCATTGTATCATGTATCTTGTATCTTGTATCTTATACACTGCTGATTGCTGGTGCTATATTAAAGTGCGAAAAGTTCTCATCATGAACCTTTACAAAATCATGAAATTTGCAAGTGATGCTTGAGAAAGTTTTTCAATGTTGTTGTTGTTGTTCTTCTTCTTGTTTTTATCTCCTCACTTTTCACAGCTTACAGTTTTTACAGTGTTGAGTATTTAGTTTACAACTCATTACAGGACATCTTTTATCTTTCTTGTTGATTCTTCAACATGAATGACTTGTGAATTGTGAATGGTGATTCACAACTTTGGAATTAGGGCCCAAATTCAAATTCAGAGAAGTACTTAAAACGGGAAAAGAAGTTGAAACTCTTGTTTGCTTCAAAGGTCCACATATTTGTATTTTGTATTTTGTATAGTTTGTAAACTTTCTCCTTTTATCAGGACAAGAGAAATAAGAAATTATCACCATTTACGAAGAAGGACGTAACTATATTATCATAATTTTATCTACATGCATTCATTCATGCATTTATTCTTTATCATCAAACCATTCTGAATTCTGAACCACCTGAATATCATTATCTTAGATCCTAGAGTACATAGCAACATAATGAACTTACTCGGTACTCGGAACGCATAAGTCAAAAGTCAAAATTCTACATCGTACGGACTAGTGACATTTTCATGTTTAACACACTTATGTTTATATTTTGAATTTTCCTCCGACAGTAGACAAGTAACCAAGTAATTTCCACCTTCATGAAATAATATAGATAAGAGCTGAGACAGAGTACAGTTAAAAGTTAAAGAAAGTTAAGAGGCAACATACACTGAAAAAAGATGACCTAAATATGTAATATATATTTTCTATTTTCAAGCATGAAACTTCTTGAATGGTTTCAAGTATTAGCAACTTGAAAATTGTCCTCACTTTTGACTTTTGACTTTTGAAGGCTGGATTTTTTTGTAGTATCTATTTAGATTTTAGACAGAACCGGGAAAATTTTACATGAAAATGAGAAGCAAGAGCAATTATGTTACTAGGTTATCATCATTAGGCCTCACAATTGTCACACACTCCTACGCAATACGAAATACAGCATACAACATGCACGCTCCAAATAAAACTTTTTGCAAGTGAAACGTAGAAAATAGAAAGTAGAAAACATCTCAACTCTCGGCAACTCATTGACATAAAACAATACTTTTCAACGACTTCACTCAATTATAACTTGAAAAGGGTCAAAAAGTATACTAGTTGCATAATTTATATATGATACACAAATATGATTACACAGTAATAATTATATCGTAAGAGCAACGAGCTTCATTCACTTCCTGATTTTACACTTTACACATTTCATTACTTTTGTCAGTACTTTTACTTTTTATTCTTCAGGTTCCGTAAATTGTAAATACTTTTGATTTAAATATTATATAAAATAGAAGTTTGAAGACACTATGAATATGTGAGCTGGAAAAAAATAAGTAAAGTATTATTCCTAAACAAATATTATGCTCCCAACTCCAACCTTTCATTAACATTAAACATGATTAAAACAGAAACAAAAAGTAGGAATCGCTCTTGCTTTCTCTAACAAGTTTTGCTTACGGAGGGAAAACGCTTGCTATTTTCAAACTTTTCTTTTAATGTCTCTCATCTACTAGTTGCCATTTCTATTTATAATTTAAAATGTATACTTTTTCTAACAAGATCAATGAATATAGGGTAATAAGTACGCACATGGAAATCACATTCCCTCCATGAATATCTGAATCTGAATATCTGCATGTGTAAAAAGAGGCGGATTTCGTTTGAAATTGGTTTTTACTATTCCGAGTACTTATAACTTATAAGTTTCACCTTTTGTCATGATGGCTTTTGTGGTTTGCCCCTTAAAAATGATTCTTTTCCTTTTCCAGTTTTGAAAGTAAACCACAAAAGATATTCTTGCATAAAAAATAGGAAAACAGAAAATGAAAATCATTATTCCTTTTGATTGTATATTGTATACTTTTCCATTCTTCATGTAGGTATATTTGGACCGTTTGTTGAACATATAAAAGTTTCAAATGTATGTCGATAATTTTTCAAAGTTCAAACTGAAAAGTGAAATCATTACCAATGACAAAGTTTCTTCTAAAATCAGAATTTTTTTTAGCTGTTTGTTGTATCCAATCAGCAACTATAGTTCAAAAACTCTACTGTATTGACGTGTCATATTTTCTGCTCCACTACTTTTCCTCTTTCTTCATTTACAACCTTAGATACTTCTTTTTTTTACATCTTACATATCTTATGTGTCTTTATTTAACATTGAGAATTGAGAAGGTACGGATATTAATTCATCTTGTTTGTCCAATCAACTTTATTGTATAGGTTTCATATTTAAATTGAATACCCCCGATGATGAAGACATGTATGTAGCTTCACAGTCAGTATTCATTATCATTACCATTGAAAGTTGAAAGGTGCGTTAAGAAAGCATTACAGCTTACATGTAGATGTGATGTAAATAGTAAAAAGTAAATAATATTTACACTCTACAACAAAGAAAAAGTTGTTTACCGTTTACCCCATTATTTAAACAAAAAGAAGGAAACACTTTATGTCATTAAAATTCTAGAGCCAAAAGTTAAAAGTCAAATCAGTTTCCTTTTCCCAACTATCAATTTCTCTTTTCTATTTTCTCTTTGAGCTTATTACTTAGTCAAACGTTCACTATTCACTACAGATTACAGATAAACAGATTTTCTAACATTTACTATTTACTATTTAAAATGTATGGCTGTGAACTTCAAACGACAGGTTATTTTATAAACGAATGGGAAACGTGAAACATGAAACATTGTATACAAAATAAAACATGTAGAAAGTAGAATACTTTGATTTCAAAAAGTTTTCATTGATTTGAGAGTCACGAGTTTAGAGTCGAGACTAAAAGTCTCAAAAGGTTTGCACAAAAGTTTTGAGTAAAGAGTAAACAAACTTCTCTATGAACATCAACAAAATAAACAAGCAAACAAACCAACAAATACGTCAATCCTCAATAGATATAATTTGAAACTGTAATGAGGATGAGACTGAAAAGGGAACAGGGCAAATGGTAAATGGATTCTTTTAAAAATCAGTCTGCGTTTGCAGTTTTCATTGGTATGTACTAAATAAATTACATTTTCAATGCCTGTGGAGCACAAAGCAAAAAGTACAGATTACAGATACAACATCCAATTTCCAATGTTCCCCAATGAGCAATGAATTTGTTAACCAATCTTGACGCTTGACGAGCTGATATCTGCATCTGACAACGGATGCGACGGACAAGTCAACACTCTTGCTGATGGCTTGGGTGTTGAAAGCGTTGAAATGTGCAATATTATTAAACCACACAGTGTTTTGTACATAGTAAATACGGGATCTTGTCTTGAGACTGTACAAAAGCTTATAGCATTTTTTCCTCGACTTTTTAATTTCTTTCTCTTTCAATCTTCAATCTCTTACAGTATTTTTACCTTTTCCTTCACTCTTTTCAGGGTTGTGTAACACGTCAAACTCCAACTCGGAACGTACCTTTGGAAACGTTGTGGAAGAATGAGGTAACACTAAATGAGGTGGAAGTGGATGTGGATGTGGAATTACTTTCAACTGCAGGTGCATATAATAATAAACCCCATTTCAATTTGCCAGTGAACGAGCACCAGATGAGCAAACTTGGTTTACTGCACGTTTCAAAGAAAAACAAACACTCACCTCAAGATCAAGGTGAACGTCAAAGCAAGGTCGAATGTACCACGAAACCCACAAAAGGTATAGAAAGTGAAAGTGAAGAGCTGACTCCAGCTGATTCCAGCAGCAGCACTCACCTTTACATTGAACTGCATGATGTGGGCACAAGTACGAGTCGCTGCATTCCTCTACTGACAAAAAGGGTAAAACCAAGTCCAAATCCAAATCCAGATCTAAATCAAAAAGACTGTCAATTATTGACAACAAGAGAGAAACCCATTGAAAATTGTAATCTAAATAAAAATAAAAATAGTTATACTAAAGATGAAAAAGATGCAGACAAAGAAGATGAAGAAAAAGATGAAAAAAAAGAAAAACATGAAGAAGAGGAAGAAGAAGAGGAATCACCACCTCAGTCTCAGCCTCAGCAAAAACAACTTCCGACTCAAACTAGTCTGATGGCATGGACAGCTGCGGAGTTGTTGGAAGGTGGCGGTTCAGAATCCCACGTAACTCGTAGGTGGGAAATTCGGAGTAATATCATGGCCAAAGCCAAAACAAGAGGCTGGGAAGAGGAATACGAACAGGAATACGAATACGAATATGGGCTGTCAAATGAGGGTGAGATTTATTTAATGAACTCAACGAGCTCCGTGAGTCATGATGAGTTTCCCTATTTGGAAAACCTTCCACGACCTGCAAGTATAATATTGCTATCCCAAAATCATAGTGCAAAAAGCAAGGAGAACGAACTAGAGAAAGAGCGGAGAGATGGAAGTGGAGAACAGCAAAAAGAGGAGCCAGAAGAACAACAAAGAAATCCTCATTTGGCTGGAAAGGCTGAGAGAAAACCTCCAAGATTTAGAAGGAGTAGGAATTCTCGAGGCCTTCTTAATGAATTTCGTGTGGGGTTGAGGCCGGATGAAAATTCGGTTTTGGAATGGGGAATACACGGCCATGAAGATGATGATCAAGTTGAGGCTGAGACTGATGATACTTTCAATACTTGTTACAAGTATGGGAATTCCACATCTTGCTCTTGTGCAGATGGTTCCGTTTCAGGTTCAGGTTCGGTTTCAGATGGACGTGAAATTTATAATGATGCTCGTCCTCATAATGATCATAATGATAATGAGAACAGTGATAATGATAATGATGACGATAATGATACAGTTAATTCAAGCACTATTAGTTTGGAAGAATCTATATCCACGGATGACCTTTTTTCCTTCCACGTCCTCTCCAATTCTTGCAAAAATGAATATGATTATCATCATCAACATAATTTAAATTTTAATGAGACTCAACTTACAGACTTGGACCAATGTGAAGAGCTGCCATTGGATCCCCATGAGAACTGAATGTTACAGTTGAAAGTACAAGTACAAAAGAATAAATTGCATCACAACAAATAGGAAATCCTCAATCTCAAAACTCAAAGCTCAAAAACAATGTGATGATGTAATAAAGTACAATTTGCACAATATGCAGAATGGCCTGCTGCCTGCTCATCCAATTTCCAATTTACTCACAACTTGTATAACACAAAATACATTATTCATTATTCATAATTCATAAACTTGCACACAAATTGTGTAAATTTCAACTGCCGACTTCACATGCACTTTGAATTTGGAATTTGGGATTTGAGATTTGAAATGCAGACCCATGAAATCCATGAAATCCACTTTCATTCATAATTCATAATTCACTCAAGACTCAAGACGTAAGATTCAGGATAACTTGATCAAATAAATAAATTACTTAATCATGTAAAACCCATGTTCCATTTTCAATGTTCCATGTCTTCAACTTTCACTCGTTTCATAATTTCATATTTTTAATTGTACTTTACTAATTCATAATTCATAAAATATGTAAATATACTATGCATGCCTTTCAACTTGACTGTCATTCAAATCTCAAATTTCACATAGAGGAGTTGCAGCTACAATGATACTTGTACATTGTACAGTGTACTTCTTTTGAGTAGCAAAATCAATGAAGGAGCACAAGTCTGAGCTGAGCTTTGAACAGTCTGAGGTTGCACAAGAAGAAAGAAGAACCAGAGTCGAAGCCGTATGTGAAGCCGGAGTGTGTATTTCCCTACAAATTCTAAAGCCGTCCGCATTATTATTATTACATTATCTACATTTGAATATCTCTTCTCTAGTGATGAATAAAAGATCACAGAGCTTGGCTTGGCATGGCTTGGCTTGGCTGGTTCATCAAGTACGTGACAATCGACAATACAAAATACTATTTCCATTCACATCCGGAGAAAGTAAAAAGTAGAAAATCTTGTACATTGTGCGACATTACGAATCAGGAATTCCAAATTTCTGTGTCCAAGATGACCGATTTTGCAGATGGCGGTGGAAATTTTTTCCCTTACTCATTTTTACTTTCTACTTTCTACAGTACCGGAATGTACACTAAAGTAAATGCCAAAACCTAGTATAAAAAATCTGTTGGAATCTAAAAGAACCATTTGCATCTACAAATAAAATCAGTAAAACAGGAACTTGGTGTACAATGTACACACATGTATTTTTTGACTCACTGAGTATTACTCATTTCCAGTGTGCATATAGTTTACTCAGAGAAGAGATTCCTGTGCATTAGGAATGATTATGAATAATTCCAAAGTATAACATGGATACAAAGAACTTGTATGTACTTTCCTTAAAAGGACAAGTATTACAAACTACAAACAGAGGGAATGCGTTGAAAACTTCTTGGTCACGTTCATTCGTGACGGGTTTCACTGTTGGTTGGCGACTGTCGACTGTCGACTGTCGACTGTCGAATGTCAAATGTCGAATGTCGGATTGCCTGATGTAGCATAAATATTTAATGTTTAATGTACTCTTCCTTGTTTTTGTCATCGTTGGTGCCGGCGCATCCTTGGTGATCGTATTACATTACATTACGTTATATAATAAATAATGAATAATATTGTACACTGTACGTTGTACGTTCTACATTCTACACCATACTTGTACTTCATTTATTATTTAATGCTTGCTGCTTGATGCTGAGTCTATGTCTTCTATTTGATCATATCTTCTGTCTTATGAGTCTTACGTCTCTTTTCTCCTTCCCGAAAAGACGTCCTTCGTCCCACCCGCATCCTCAGACAGAAGACAGAATTTCAATTTCGTCCAATCTTCAAATTCCTAGTCCAATTTATTCCAAGTTGCATAATTCATAACTGCAGATATGATCCCAGTCCAACTCGATAAACTCGATGAAGATGTTCTGAATGTTCTTTTCAAATTTTTAGGAAGTGGAGCTGACTATTGTAATCTTAATCCTAAAATGTACAGTGTACAGTTCGTGTAATAGTAATGATAATGATATAATGCGTTACATCACACATTTTATAAGATATAAGATACAAGATGCGTACTTTTTACTTTAGGAATGATAAACATGTCCAATGCCCAACCTTTGAAAATTAGATTGAGTAAGTCTAATATAAGGAATCCAATATATTTCCCAGAAACTTCCACATCTCATTTTCCATATGAGTAACTATCAAATTTCCCTAATTTAAATCTTTCTTAGCATCCACGGGCCACGGGCCACGGGCCACGACCCACCACCTACACGTGGAAAAAATTGGAGCTTTGGAATTTGGAATTGGGAACGCGGTACAAAAAAATTGTTCCTTGGGGGTAAAAAGAACATGAAACTATAACTTGTCTGTTTAACAAAAGTACATGATCATCAAACATGAAGCATGAGGCATTCTTCTTAAGTAGGGAAATAAAAATTCTTTGAACGTTCCAGATTCCGATTCAGGTTCAGATTCAGATCAAGAATGAAGCATGAATTACCCAAAATCCAGAGTCAGGGATCAAACATTGTGTATTTTGTATTGTGTGTTGTGTGTTGTGTAAGATGCATCGCTGGAAGCTGGAAACAATGTTTACACACGTGCTTAAAACTTCAAAGGAGGAGAATCTGCAGGTTTTAGAGAGTAGAAAGTACTATAATATTCAATATTACATGGTTAAATCTTCTTAATGATTCAGTCTCATAATTCATTCACAATTATTCTAGATATTCTGTAAATGTACATGAAAATAAGAGCACATAAAAAAGAAGTTTATAGCTTCTGATTGGAATTTGGAATTTATTAACCATTTCTGTGGGACATTTCAGTTGAAACCGTAAAACCCAAAAGCAAAAATCAAAGATAGCAAATGGCAAAAAGAAAAACCACTGAAAAGTGAGCAGCATGAATGAATGAATGAATGAATGTTTACGTGTATGAATTTAATGTATGTGTTTTCTTGCTCAATTTACCTCAGTTGTCTCAAATCTCAAAGCTCAAAGCTATGTGTGTTTTAGTATTTTATTCTACAGTCTACGTTGTACACTCTGCAAATTCCCTACATCATTCATTCATCCATTCATAGATTGATCTTCTTTCTTGTTCTTGTTCTTTGAGGTCTGGAAATGGGAAAAGTTGTGGTTGAGTTTTCAATGTCTTGAAATCAAAAATCAAAATCAAAATCATAGGGATCAGAAATTCTTGTGTAAGCATTTCCCTTTGGTTTTTCACGGCCTCAGTCAAAAGTCAAAAGTCACAAGAAAAGTTTTACTTGTGCTACAAAGTTGTTCACTGTTCACCGTTCCGAGTTCCGAGTTGTACAATTTCGTTTTACTCAGGCTCTCTCGCTCAACGAGTCTTGTGTCTTTGTCTTGTGTCTTTTGTGGTGTGTGTAGGAGAGAGAAAGAGTTTGTGAGGAGGAGGAGGAAATACTGAATGAAAATTGGTCTGGCAGTAGCAGTGGTAGGAGCAATGCCGTGCGAACAAGAGTAAGAGTAAGAGTGCGAGTTCCAGTTGGAGAATGGAACTTGGTGAAGCCCGAGCGGAGTGCTCTATTGGATCCGAATTTTTCATTGCTCTCCCTCTGACAGTCTTCAGTGGACGGAGTTTGTACGGAGCAAAACGCTCCTCTTCCCTTCTCTCTCTTTCTCTTCCTTTCTCTTTCTCTCTTTCTCTTTCCGCTTAGTTGCTTTCTCCACCGTTCTTGAGAGCTCCGTTATTTTCTCCTGCGTTGAGCGTTGAGTGTATTGAGAATTGAGACTGGGCAGCTTTTGGTGGAGTACAGGGGCTGGTTAGAACAAAGTTGAAGTTTGACTAGTTGAGTTAGAAAGGATGAGTCATCCTTCTCCCGATCCTCCAACCTCCAACTTTCTCAATTCCCCCAAGTCCCAAGTAGTAAGTAGTAACGCTGTGGAAGGAAAGGTAGAGGATAAAATACCTTTTAGGGTTTGTGGTTTGTGGTATTGTATAATATTATTACAAGATAAAATGGTTCTATGTCGTACTTTGTATTTCGTACTTGTTACTTGTTACTTTTTACTTTGTACTTTGCACTTCTATTAAACTTTGAACCTTCTTTTGAAGGTGATGAAAAGTTAAAAGTATACTTGAACAAATTGGCGTAGTAAAAGTAAAATTGGCCATTTCTTTAACATTCAGGATGGAGGATTGAGGACAAGATCATGAATGATATTCAACATTCAAGGTGAAGAATGAACAATTTCTCTAATGATAGTAAGCCATGGATTAAACTATAAGACGGAATTAATTCGCAAGATTGCACTCTTGACTCTGGACTCTTTTGTGTTGAGTTAACAACGCCGATGCAGATGACGATGACGATGAACGTGTGCAGAATGCACCGTGACTAATACTATTGTGCAGTGTGCAGTGTACAGTGTACAGTGTAGGAGGAGTTAAAGGTTAAATGCTTCAAACCTCCAGAGAGTTTCCTTTAATTTGAACTTTGTCTTTAATAATCCTTGTCCATTGTTCACTATTCACTGCTCACTGCTCACTGTTTAAAAGTTTTATCAGGGACAGATAAAAGATGAAGGGTTCCAGAGTGTAGAACGGTGAGAATGGAAACTGGTGGTTGGTGTTGGTGGTGGTGGTGGCCTCCAAGACTTTGATCTTTTTAATTTCCGGTGAAATGTGAAGCACACTAGACCTGTTATACATTACACATTGTACAATGTACACTGTATGGAATTACACGTGCTAGGTAATAGATTAAATATTAAATGCATTGCAGTGGGAAGAAGAAGGAGTTAGTTCTCTTTTGGCTTTTGGTTATTCTTCCTACAACGGTTATTTTTAGCTTATTTGTAGCTTTTATGAATACCATAAGTATAGAGGAAACTTCCAACTTGTTTTGTATACCCGGTTTTTGATCCATTACTTATTTTCTAATTCCGGTACACGTGGAATTTCCCACGTATGAGTGAGTAATAACTAACATCGTCATTATGGATTAATTAGGGGTTTGATCCTCAATCCTCGATCCTCGAGTCATAATTAATTAGTGGATAAAATTCTCAGTACAGGAATTAACAAAATACTTACTGACACACTCTCTCATCTCTCATTTGTAGTGACTGGTGTCTGATGGAACGAAGAAGGTAGATATAGTATCAAGTATTAAATATGAAATATGAAATATAAAGTACAAAGTACATCACATGAAAAATATTTCATGTCGTGTTAGAATAAAAGCCAACTAAAATAATAGTACAGATTCCAGATTTGATGGGCCAATGGCCATGTTCAATAAAATTATACCTATCTGCTTGTCCCTTGTGTTTTGTGTATTGTGTGCGGGTAGCTCATAGAATTCTCGAGTTCAAATACCTACATGATATTTGATGCATTATCACCAAAGGTCTACACTCTACACTCTACACGTTTTCATCCATCTACCTAAATAAATACTGAATTCCCAATTCCCAATTCCCAACTGCAAGAATTAATTAAAATGATGCTTTTACAAAATGAGCTTCCCAATGAAATCCCCATTTCCCATTTCTAAGCAATATCAAGCCGAAACTACAAGGTATAATATTGGAGGTTGAGGACATGTATTTTATTTTGCATTGTGTATTGTGCTTTCCATTGAAATATTTTACATGTTTGGAATATGGATTCGGATTGGGATTCGGATTCAAATTTCAGACGAGGGTGAGAATTCTCTTGTGGCTTCTGGCTTATTAATACTTTATCTATTATCTATAAATATGGATGGAGACCGAAGATGCATCAAAGGATGAAAGTGGAGAGAGAGAGAGAGAAGATGGATAAATAGTCACATGTGATTTTAATATGAAAAGCCTTTTGATCAGTCATATTTTGGTTTTTGATACTGAAAGCTCCATCCTCTCTGTGGTCTCCACAATCCACAATCTACAACCTACAATTGGCAATCTTTGACTTTCTCTATTCAAATAGGATAACTTATAACATACTACTTACTATTTACTATGCACATTATCTGTGTAGATGGGAATATGAATTCTTCTTTCACAGTCAGTAGATCCAGAACCAGATCCAGATGTATAACGTGTTTCGTCAGCTCGGAGATTACATTTTCCATCTGAGTGAACTCAGAGCACCTTGCACTCTATTTCAATAAATCAGGATTCCTGTATAATATCCTATTACATGTTACATGACAAAGCACATGTCCTATTCTCCTCTAAAAATGTAATGTCACATTCTCCACAAATCTGTTTGTAGGAAATAATAGCTATATGAAAAGTTATAGGAAATGGGAATCTAGAGCAGAGCAGAGGCCAGAATTCTACCTACATAATACATGATACATAATATAGTCAAAATTCAAGATAAAGAATACAGAATAAAGAAAATAATAATGTTATGGGATCCGAAGGACTTGAGGATTGGAATTTCAATTTTATCTGGAATCCGGAATCTGGAATTTTTAGTATCTTCTTTTTACTTTTATAAAATATTTGCTTAGTATCCATTCATACGTACTGCATAATGTATACGGAATAAGGAATACGGACTCGGTGATCTTTTAAGCTTAAAAGCTTACTTGTTAGTGGATTCATGTGTCCTGTGCCTCTGTAAAATTATAGTAATAATAATAATAATAAAGTAATAATTCAAAGAGGAAGGAACCCCATAAAGGAAATTTATACATTATACATGCCATAAACTTGAAACTGGAATGGAGTTGTAAAAATAGAAATTTACAATTTACAATTTAATTATATTTTTAAAATGTGTTTCCGTGTCTTTATTTACAAATGACAAGTTATTTATGTTTCTCCGAGAAGCTGGAGTATGGAGCAACGAGAAGCAATTTATTATGTTTCTTTTTTAGATGCAAATTAAAATGCTAATATGAAATATAATATGACAGGTGAGTCTTTAGCCTTTAGTATGGGTTTTAGAATTATTCATAAATGTCCGTGTAAAATTAGCAAGGAGCAAGTAGCAAAAAGATGTGATTAAACATTAAAAGGAACTGGATGTTTTTTATAATGGCGCTTCTCCCGTAATTTAATATCAATATTAGTTTTCTTTATTCATCAAATCAAATCAATCTTTTCACATGGAAAGTAACATTTTAGTTGTAGATACAATTTACATTAGACATAGTACATAGTACATAGTTAATAATCACCACAGTCAAAAGTTCATAGTCAGCACCTTTTTTCAATTTGTAATTTGTACAAAGTTTTTTTATTGGATTTAAAATCCTCCCCTTTCCACAAAATCTATACAAAAGTTCTAGTTTTTTCATGTAGAATACACGGAATTTAATTCAATTTACCATTTAGCAGTTAGCAGTACATCACAAGAGTACATTCCTCGTATTTTGTATTTCGTATTTCGTATTTAATAAAATCCTCTTTCTTTCTTTACAAAGTGAGTAACGGTGTGAACTGTACAATGTTTTTTCAAACGGGGGGCGACGGGCGAAAAGGTACATTTTTTTATTTACTATATAATTATCTATGTTTAACATGCTCGCACGTTTTTTTCTTACTAAAAGCTTGCCTTTGCCTTTCGGAAAGGAGAATTTATATGTATGTAGATGATTTTGCACTAGTTGGGTGCTCCTCTGACGCAAGACAAATACATGTCCCGACGTTTGAAAAAAAATCAAAGGAATGCTCCTAATTCTTAAAACTATTTATTTATTTATGTACGTCACAAAACTGTTTCAACTTTCAACTCTTTTCATCTTTCATCTTTCAGTACAAAAAGCATTTCATGTGTAATTAGTCACTCTCTTGTCAACAGTCAACACAAAACTACACAAAACTACACGACACAGTATAAAAAAGATAGTATTCAGTATACTTTATCCTTCGTTTCTTTTATTGTTGCACGTCTTCTTCCGATTTGTATGTAACATGCAACCTGTAATTCCCGGGCATTTTGATACATGTACAAAAAACATATAAAGAGCGAAGGTGTACCATTTCTCATTTTCCTTTTCCCTTGTATTGGATTTTGGATTTAGAATGGTGAATGCTGAATGCTGAATGTTGAATGAAAAGGTTCAAGTTTACAGAGACATCACATCACAGGCGAATGCGCGGCTCACTCCCTTTTACTTTTTACTTTCTACCTTTTACCTTTTATCTCTGGCGAATTTGTATTCCTTTCACGTGTCACGTCTGTCTATTTTGTTGTGTGTCTCTTTCATTCAGAACTCACAACTCACAAAACTCACAACTCAAAGAACTCAAAGGACTCGGAATGCACAAGAATATATAGAAATATGTACAATGTACATTGTGCATTATACATTGTATCAAAGGCTATTGTGACGTTTTCTTTCATTTCATTTCATTTCCAGTTCTAGCTCCAGTTTCTCATTTCAGCCGTCTTTTGTACTGTTGAGTTTCTTTGTCTCTGGTCTCTAGACTTTAGATTGTATATTGTAGAGTGTAGACATGTCAAAAACTCAATCTGTCTCGATGTGACTTTGAACTATTTTTACCAAGAATTCTCACTATTTCTCACAGCCTTTCTCCATCTTCAAATTTTACAGGGTTCACTACTTTCACTACTTTCACTACTTTCACTGCTTTCACTGCTTTCACTGTCACCCACAGACTACAGTCTAATCGCCAAGCCAAGCCAAGCCAAACCAACCAAATCCAAAGTAAGGTAAGCCAAAACACTTGAAGTGAGAAGACAAAGGAGGAATTCACATTGACGAGTTTTGGGATTGGAGTTTGGAGTTTGGAGTTTCAAGTGTGTGTAGGACAGAAAAAATCATGTTTTACTTCGACATTCATGGACGAGAGGAAATGCGTATGTGTGTTATGTATTACGTGTTTTATGTCTTGTGTATTGATGGTTGAGTTTTCCTCAACTTTCTCCACTCTCCATGATGGAGAAAGTACTAGGATATTTTCTCATTCCTTTTCCATCGCCATCTCCGTTCTCACTCATCATCTTCACTCCATTATCATTTATGATTTATAAGTATTACACACATGTATGGAAATGGATATTGGATATTTCCTTTGTCATTTCCCCATATTTCCCATATTCCTCACATAGTTCAGAATAATAATAATAGTAATAAACAGAGTCAGGGTTCCTTTTTGACATGGAAATGGAACATGGAACATGGAACATGGAACAACGTCATGAATTCCAAATGCTGAAAAAATTTTCATCTTCTTTGTGTATTCCATATATTACATAATACATAACATAAAACATAATACAATGGCTGTAGACTGTAGATTGTAGATATTTTGCTGGCTGCGGGTTGTTGGTGAAGGTTGAAGAATGGACGATGGTCATAATAATAATAATAATAATAATGACAATGACTGCTAACGAGCCCATATTTCACCTGTCAAAACAGTAGACTCTTTACTCTTTATCCCATTAAATAAGGAGAGGAATGGGAAATGTGGAATGGGAAATGGAGATGAGAATGCGGATGAGGGTCTACAGTTTTCTTCTGCCTTCTTTGTACAATCTTCATTAGGATTTCAGTTTCCTCAGTACAGTTCAGAGCATTAAATCGAAAATAGGCATTAGGCATTAGTGGAGATTGGAGAATGGAGAATAGAGGTATAGCAGTAAGAGAAGGAAAGGATTCTAGATTACAGATTACAGATTCTAGATTCTGGATTTTCTAGGTAGTTTTATAAATAGGGCATTGTTCATTGTTATGATTGCCGCTGCTTTTACCCAAACTCCAAACCTCAAACCCCAAACCAAAGCCCCTGTTATTAAGTCAAAGGAGGTTGAGAAACACTAATACGTTTGTCATGTGTACTCCAGGTTGAAGATACAGCCACATTTTACAATGCACAAAGTACAGTTTCGAATTTAGACTACAGACTTTCTCGTCTCATCTCACGGCTTTTGTTCCAAGGAAAACGGAGTTGATATGCGGAGAAGGAGAAAAGAAGATTTTGTGGAAAGAGATGAAAGCCCGAGTTCAATAGAGTATAAAGTACAGAGTATTGGAATAAAATCATCCCATTCCATCTCCTAGGTACATCATACATCATACAGCACAAGTGCACAATGTCATGGGATTAATGGATAATGGATAATGGACCAAGAAATCAATTGAGTGTGTGGGAACTGGAAAGACAATGACAATGAAAATGACAATGACAGTGAAAGTACTCTGTCAACTGTCAACTCACAAAACTCACAATCACATTAATATACAAAACAGACGACGTACGCCAATACACTGCACTGCACTACACTTTACTTTATAACTAAGTAAAGTACAAAGTAATATAGACATTGATACTTGATGCATCTCTATCTGCAACTCCAAAAACACAAACAATACACAATAAAATACTAGAGTCATCATTCTTTGACCTTTGAGCTTTGAGTGATTTTTATTTGAGCTGAACCAAAAACTCCTCGGATTGACTTTGATTTTACTCTCATCTTTTGTCCTGACATGAAATCATTCAAGATTCCACATTCGACATTCTGCATTCAAGAGTACTTAATCCGATGAAATCCGATTCCATTTGCATGCACAATGAACAAAGTACACTGTTGTTTGTTTATTTGTCATCTCAAGATCCTTTTGATCCGACCCAGTCAAAAGTCAAACACAATGCCCGATGAAAGAAGAAGAAGAATAAGAAGATGCTGCTGATGCTGATGAGGAAGCAAAGCTAAAGACAGTATTAGAAGATAAGTAACTAGAACCAGAACCAGTATTAGAGTTATTAGATTTTGATGGTTGTTTTGAAATGGTTGTAGTTTCATTTGTAGTTCTATTTCTCTTCCTATTGCTGACATCATCCTGATCCTTTTGTGTATTGAAAATAATGACCATGTTTATTTTCGGAGCACTGTGACAATATCTCATTTTCATTCCTTGTGACAGATCTAGGATTTCATCTGTAGGACTGGAGTCTCCATGAAGCTGTTCATTTTTTTCTTTTCCTTTCCATCCCATGGGTTCCGGTCTGGAAGTTTTCTTACTGTTTTTCTTTACCTCCTCCTCCTTTCCCTTAGATGACAAGAAATGTCACAACAACCTCCGTTCTTTGAGGAGACTCGTGCTTGTGCTTGTGCCGATGCTGGTGCTGGTTAATTGCTCTTGGTTCTCAAGACTTGAATAATATTTTTGACCAGAGCCGGAGATGGATGAGGAGGGTGAAAGACTCCGGGCTTGTGTACGGTGAAGATCATGAGGTTTTTCAATTTTTATCATGTCACTGTCATCCACGCCTTCCAGGACAAAAGTGTCTGCACCTGGATCCAGAACATGGAGATCCATGCCAATGTCCATATTTTCTTGCACATGACCAAGGAGAACACTGTGACTTTGACTGTGACACAACCCTCCGCCACCACTACTATTAGTATTAGTATTATTATGATTATTATTATAACTATGACAAGTATAACTTTGGCATTGGCATTGAGTGTGACAATGGCTTTCCCCGTTATTATTCAAATGACTGTGACAGTTTGGGATGGAGTGGTAGCTGCTTGAAGACTTCCGACTGATGCAACCATTTCCAAGAATCCCGTGAGTCCCGTGAGTCCCGGGAGTTCCGTGACTTCCGGGATTTTGGCAGAATGGCATAGTTACTTTTGGTTCATATAAAGAGTGAGCAGATCCTCCCCCTCCTCCTCCACCCCCTCTCTTCCCACCAACAATGTCACTCCCACCAGTGGCATGTCTCGGGGACAGAAAGAGAGTCTCATGACTAAAGGGGAGCGTCCCATTTTTCAAGTTGACAAACTTGACTCGCCGACTCTTTCTTGGAGCATTCACATTGTTCACATTATTCTTCCGAGACTGACTTGGATTACTCGTCATGTCCGTGTTCATATTAGTGTTTTGATGATGGAGGGAGAGGGGACTGATTGGGCCGTGGAGGTTCAAGTAGATTTGACGTCCATTAACTTCATAAAGGGGTCGAAGTCCCACTCTCCCCGCGGAGGAACTGTTCATCTGACTGGAACTTGTGGCACACAAGCATTCCGCACGAGGACGCCAACGAACTCGAACTTTGTATGGACCTCTGCAAATAAACATTAAATAAAAAAATACATGTATTACACAGGGTTTTAATTACACTTTTTTGTATAAAATATCCATTTTTTTAAAATGCTAGTGAAAGTAAATGTGAAAAGTAAAAGTCCAAAAGCTTTGGTGAAAGGGAAAGTTTCCTAGTATTTCTAGCTTTCTTTTCTAGTATTTTAAATTCATTTGAATTTACATAGTTTTCAACCTTGTGCATCTAAAATGTACAATGCACAGCAGTGTACAACAATGATGCTCATTTATTATAGTCCACAATCTACACTTTATAAATTTTACTTTTGACTGTGTACAATGTACAAAATACAAAAGAGGACAGAGATGAAGAGTGAAAGGAAGTGGTCACAGGTATTCATCAACCATCAACATTTTGGAACAAAGGAAAGAGGAATTAATTTAGATGGTGATGGTGACTTTGCCTTTCCATTTCATTCCTTTGTGCAACTTCATTTACATGCTCCGTTTTACATTTTACGTTTTACGCTTTACACTTTGCACTCATTGATCATTCTTCATTCTTCATTCTCTTCCACAAAAGTCGCAACACACTTCAGCGGAAATGCTACTTTCCATTTTATTACGTATTACATGTTACGTGGTAACTGTAGAGTATTCATCACATTTGTGCTCATCTGTCCCCTGCATCTACTTGGTGTAGTCTAAGCTTGGCGTTTTGTGATGCAAATGTCCTCGAGGGACTTTTCAAAAGACTTTTCAAAACCTTGTAACTTTTCAACTGCACCTTCATAATGAGCAATGAGCAATTCCTCTTTGTCTTTTGTCTTTTGTCCTTTTCTCTTTTCTCTTTTCTACTTTCTCTCTTGTTCATTCTGGAGACTTGAACCTCTAATGTTTAATGTGGAATGTTAAATGTGGAATGGGGAATGACCGGTCATGAATTATTCAAATTAAATCTCGTCTGCCAGCTAATGAAGCCAGACGTTATACTCTTTGCTGTGTAAATACATTACTTTTTTAATCTCTGTAATCTGGAGTCAAATATATGCAAAACCCACGATGAATGAGCGACGATGAACTACATGAAAATACCTAAAACTTGTCTTTTTGTCTACGAGGAGATTGTAGATGTTCCAGTGATGTACTCTGTACACTGTACACTGTAAAGAAATTCTGTCATCTTCATAGTTTCTCCAGAATTGAAAGAGGCTTTTGAAAGAATCTTAATCGGTGTCTGGAAGAAGCACTGACTGGAAAAATGTATAAAGTATAATTAGAGCAAAAAGTGTTGAAAATATGACCTCAATTCCACTTCCCCAGTTCTTTAAAAGAATCCCGAATACAAGAAGAAGAAAGAAGAACCATTTAGAGCTCTAAAATAATTTTTGTGTACATTTCTATGGACATTTTTCTCAATGTTCAGAGCTCCATGCTTCTCGGTCTCATGACTTTAATTTTGTCTTTTTTACAGTTTGCAGTTTACATCTTGCTCTTTGCTCACTTCAGCTGAAAGGTGGGTGGTTGCTCCAAACGCCTACAACAAATACCTCAAAATTGAAAGAAGTGGAGAGAAAAAGATGTTTTTCATCAAAATAATGGCTGCTAGAATCTAAAATCTAGAGCTAGGGTTTATAGAGTGTAGAAGTTAAAAAGAGCTTGACTTTGTCAAATGCCTGTCGCCTGTCGCCTGATGTTTGACGTGTTTTCCAAGTGTCACTTACAACTTCTAAGCTTTCCTCCCTGTTTTTGTTTATTCCCATGAAAGAAGGAAACCTAAAATGTACCCTTTACATTTTACTTTGTACTTTGTACACAGCATATTTATGTACATGACGGCCGTTTGTTTACATGATTAAATTTAAACTTCTTTTTGGTGGCTTCTACTTCTACAAGTTGTCTAGACTCAAGACTCATTCAACTGCAGTAAATATTCAATTACAAGGACAAATTGTAAATTACAAGGTAAAAATAGAGTAGAGTTAATAATAGCTTAAACTTTTAGTTTACCACACAGTGTTAGAGGTTCTGATGGCTGTAACTTGTTTACTTCAAACTTCAAACTATACGTGTATTTAGTATTTACATAAGTGCTTTATTTTTAGAATTACTCTTATTCAAAATACTACACTTGATTTGGACACTAAACTTTAGTCCATGGATCAACGTTCGGAATACCTCTAAAACTCTCAATCAGTTTCAAACGATTCCTCTCTGATGAAACTTTCTGTTTACGTGGGAACAGAAATTATATAGGTTTTGAAATAGGTTTTTTTTGTTCTGTTTTATCGAAAAATCAACTAGTTTTAGTTGAACATTATTACGGTAAAATGTCTCAAGTTTCAAAACAGCATTTGTTGAAATCCAAACAAGCACACTCTCAATACCAAAAGGTAAAAAGGGTCCTACGTTTGAAAAGGTAAATTTTACCTTTGAAAAAAACGTAGATTTTACGTTATACAAGGTAAATTTCATCTTAGGTAAGGTAAATTTT